>BROF01003289.1:95179-108242 GCA_024346535.1 Eptatretus burgeri | reverse complement strand
GGAGAAGGAGAAGGAGAAGGAGAAGAAGAAGAAGCCTCCAACCAAAAGTAAAAAACTAGTTTGACTCCACTAATTTGAGCAAAAAAGCGAGAGCAGACATGGTCTCAGGCAACGTTTCACCAGCTTCGCAGCCGGCTTCCTCAGGCACAATAGACTATGATTATATCTACATACATATATAGCTTCTTTTTCTTTCGGCTGCTCCCGTGAGGGGTCGCCACAGCGGATCATCCGTTATGATCTGCATACTGATTTAGCACAGGTTTTATGCCGGATGCCCTTCCTGAGGCAACCCTGGTCACCTCTTACGAAACAGGGATAAGGATTAGGTTTCATCATGATTCCAGGCTGCCCTACACCCTCTCATAGCGCGGCCCAGCGCAGAGCACCCATCCTCAAGCGATCTTCCAACCCAAGCCTCCGAGTAGCTGGGTTACAGGCACATGCCACTACGCCCTTTTCGGTACAAATCGGTACAAATCGGTACAAATCCGTTTCCCCTTCCTTTGTATCCAACTTCTCATACAGCTCGCCATATGCCTTTTCCTTAGCCTTCGCCACCTCTCTCTTGTCCTTGCGCCGCCACTCTTTGTACTTCTGTCTACTTTATTCATCTCTGGCTATCCAAATTCTTTTTCGTCAACTTCTTCTTCCTTATACTTTGCTGTACTTCCTCGTTCCACCACCAAGTCTCCTTGTCTTCCTTCCTCTGTCCAGATGTCACACCAAGTACCTTCCGAGCTATCTCACTCACTACTTCTGCAGTAGTTTCCCAGTTGTCCCACACCTCATTACCACCATCCAACACCTGTCTCACCTTCTCCCTGAATTTCACACAACAGTCTTCCTCCTTCAGCTTCCACCATCTGGTCCTTGGTTCAGCCCTCACTCTCTTTCTCAACCTCACCACCAAAATCATCCTACAAACCACCATCCGATGCTGTCGAGCTACCCTCTCCCCTGCCACCACCTTTCAATCTCTAATCTTTTTCTGGTTGTATCTCCTGCTTAAGACATAGTCCACCTGTGTGCACCTTCCTCCACTCTTGTACGTCACCCTGTGCTCCTCCTTCTTCTAAAAATACGTATTCACCACCGCCATTTCCATTCTTTTTGCAAAATCCACCAACATCTGCCCTTCCACATTCCTCTCGTTGACACCATACCGACCCATCACCTCCTCATCATCTCGATTCCCTTCCCCAACATGCCCATTGAAATCCACTCCAATCACCACTCTTTCTTCCTTGGATGCACTCTCCACCACTTCATCTAACTCACTCCAGAAATCTTCTTTCTCCTCCATCTCACACCCCACTTGCAGGGCATATGCAGTGATGACATTCATAATCACCCCTTCAATTACCAACTTCACACTCATCACTCGGTCAGACACTCTCCTCACCTCCAATTCCCTCTTGACATAATCTTCCTTCAGGATTACCCCTACACCATTTCTCCTCCTATCCACACCATGGTAGAACAGTTTGAAACCATTTCCAACGCTCCTAGCCTTACACCCCCATCCACTTGGTCTCTTGTACACACGGTATGTCTCCCTTTCTCCTCTCCATCACATCAGCCAACTCTTACCCTTTGCCAGTCATAGTACCAACATTCAAAGTTCCAACTATCACCTCCACACTTCTACCCTTCCTACACTCCCACTGCCTCTGGACACGCCTTCCCCCTCTCCTTCTCCTCCTTCGCCCATCAAGACCATCAAGACTATTCTTCTTGAAAATGGGTAGCATGAACAGATCATCAATAGATATAGTTACAAATTCCTGAACAATACAAAAATTGGACGTGGTAAATGTCGGGTATACCTACATCTTCCACGTATCTGTCAGGTAAGACCAGATCAGATCTATGACTTGCTACAGGTATCATATAAACCTGTACTAACCTGTTCCATGGTCGGGTTGTCGGCGACTAAACCATCAACCCCCACCAGGATTTTTGGTGAGGAGGGTGATTGGATATGGACACCCAGCATGATTAAAACAAAACCTGTCAAAGGGCGGAGGAGCTCCTTGTGAGCCAACGGACATCCATATCTAGTACACAACTGTGTCGCGGACGTCCTCCTGCAGTTGGGTTACCGCTTATTAGGAGGTTGGTGGCAGGATTTGCACTCCGGCCACCTTAAAACCCTTCATTTCTCAAAACACAAAAACGCAAAGAAATCTGAAAACCCACTTCGTGGGAGTACCTCCTGTGCAGCTTCCCTTCGCAGGGCAGCTCACCGGATGACGGGATTGAGGCAAAGCCTTCGGGACCCCCAATCTTTGATGATAGGAGGGAAACCATGGGGTAACATTCCCGGGTCAGATTGCGGGAGAGTGTGTCGGAGTGGTGCTGAGGTGTCGTCCACCAGACGGCGGTCTCCTTGGGTTAACCTGAGGCGGTCCCTTCGGGTGGGTGCCTGGAATGTCCTCTCCCTAAGAGAGGATGATCACCTGTCTCTGTTATCATCTGAGCTCAAGCGTTTGGACATCAGTATTGCAGCACTCTCTGAGGGTCAGAGACCGGATTGCGGCGAGATCATGGTGGGTGGTTACACCTACTATTGGTCTGGTCGCTCTGAAGGTTACCATACCCAAGGAGTTGCTGTAGCTGTGTCCAATAAGCTGACTCCAATGATAATTGAGGTAACACCGGTCAACGAGCGTATTATGAGACTAAGGATTCATCACTTCTTGAGTGTCATTTCCCTGGTCTCTGTTTATGCTCCGACTGAAGTGAGTGATCTCACCGTGAAGGATGCATTCTACGCCACGCTCAAATCTGTGGTTGATCAGTGCCCCAGACGAGATACACTTATAGTCTTGGGGGATTTGAATGCATCGACTGGAACTGATAGGGAAGGTTAGGAGGTGTGTGTTGGTCCCCAGGGGTCAGGAACTGTGAACCTGAATAGCACTAAGTTCCTTGACTATGCAAGAAGTCATGGACTTAGTATGGCTGGTTCATGGTTTCAGCGCCCACAAGCTCATCGATGGATTTGATATTTCAACGCTGGCGGTGTGGCAAAGGAGATTGACCATGTCCTCGTTGATGGTCGCTGGAGGATGATCCAGAACTGCAGGATCTACCGGAGTGCTCAGTTCCTCAATACTGACCACCGGCTTTTTGTTGCAACTCTGAAATTGCACCTTGAATCCAGGAGAATGGATTCAGGAGAATCCATCCAGCCTAGGCTGTATTTCGGCAAGCTCAAGGAAAGGAGGGTAGCTAAGGAGTTTGCGAACAGGCTGAGTGGAGATTTGGGGGGTCTGGGTGCTTTGGGAGGCCCTGAAGAGTTGTGGAGTGCCTTCAAGACCACCATCCTTGATGTTACCGGTGGATGTCTTGGAACTCACCATCGGGCAAAGAAGAATTTTGTCGCTCAAGAGACACTGGATATCATTGACCAGAGTCACAGGGCCAGGCTGAATGGCAGAGCTGAGCTGTTCAGGGAGCTGAGGAATAAAACTGTACGTGCGCTGAGGGTGGACAAGGAGGCAGATGTGCGAGGAATCTGTGAGGGAGTAGAGCATCACCTGTGGTCAAGTGATTCTCATCCTGCTTACAGGGGAATTCGCGCATTGCGTTCATACAAGCCCATCCCTCGGTGTACTGCAGTTAGAGCAGAGGGTGGTAGGTTCTTGACAGAGAAGTCCGAAGTGAAGACCTGCTGGGCTGGTTACTTTGAGCGGTTGTACCAGGCTGATCCACCATGTGTCGAGTTGGACGTCAGGGGTGTTACAATAACTGTTGCTGACCCTGCAATCAATTGTGGTGCACCTTTGCTTGTGGAAACACAGGCTGCTGTGAACCGGTTGAAATGGGGGTAAAGCTCCAGGGATCTGTGGCATCCATGCTGAACTTCTCAAGGCTGGTGGAAAGGCTGCACTCGTGTCGTTGTATGCAGTTTTGTGCTCTGCCTGGAACACAGGCATCATCCCAACTGACTGGAAGAGGGGCCTTGTTGTCCCTCTCTGGAAAGGGAAGGGTGATCGCCAAGACTGCAACAACTACCGAGAAGTGACGCTGCTCTCAGTGCCGGGCAAGGTCTTTGCTCGGATAATTCTTGATCGGGTTCGCCACCATCTGATGGGCACCAGCGTCCAGAGCAGTCAGGCTTTACACCAAAGAGGTCAACGATTGACCGTATCCTTGCTCTTTGGGTCCTCACCGAACACAGACGAGAGTTTTGGCAGGGGCTGCTTGCAGCTTATGTTGATCTCTGTAAAGCGTTCGATTCAGTGAATCGGGATGCCCTCTGGAGGATTCTTGGTCTTCATGGGGTGCCACCAAAACGGATCGATCTGATGTCTGAACTCTACTCTGGTACTGAGAGTGCTGTGAGATGTGGTGATACCATCTCTGACTTATTTCCAGTTGTTACTGGAGTTCGTCAGCGGTGTGTACTGGCCCCCACACTTTTCAGCACTTGTATGGACTGCATTCTAGGGAGGATATCGGAGAAATCAAGCTGTGGTGCATCATTTGGGAATGGCAAGATCTCCGACCTTGATTTCGCACATGATGCAGTCATCTTTGTGGAGACTTTAGATATCCATCTGGGGGCCCTCGAGGTCCTGAATGAGAAGTCGGAACCGCTGGGGTAATGGGCTTCCTGGGTCAAAACTAAGATCCAGGCTTTCAATGACATCTTGGATGCTGCTGTCCTGTCTGTGTCTGTTTGTGGTGAGGATGTTGAGGTCGTGGATAGATTCACTTACCTTGGCAGTGATATTCATGTCTCTGCCGGCTGTGAGTCAGAGGTCAATAGACGCCTGTGTCGGGCCTGGCGAGTCATGGATTCACTGGATAATGGTGTGTGCTGCTTCCAGTGCCTGTGCGGGAGGACGAAAGTCCAAGTCTTCAGGTCCTTGGTGCTTCCAGTCTTGCTCTATGGATGTGAGACAGACTTGGACTATGACCAAGGATCTGAGACGGACACTTAATTCCTTTGGTATACCAGGTCTCTTCGGAGATTCCTTGGCTATCGCTGCTCGGACTTTGTGTCCAACAAGCGGTTGCTGAGAGAGACTCAAATGACACTTGTTACCTGCATAGTCCGTGAGCATCAGCTTCGGCTGTATGGACATGTGGCTCGTTTTCCTGATGCTGATCCTGCTCACCAGATTCTCTCAGCGAGGGAGTCTCGTGAGTGGAGGAGGCCAATGGGCCGACCATGTGCCTTGTGGTTGCAGCAGGTTGATCAGCATCTGAAGGAGATGGGGATGGGCCAGGCACCTGCCTGGGGGATGGCCAGATGGAGGCCCCTGGAGTACCAGCGGAAAGTGGATGCAGCGACGCGCTGCTCTGGCGCATGCTCCCATACCTGACCTTACCTTGGAAATGCAAAGTGTCTGAACGGTTTGAAAACCTGATCAAACGGAAAATGTCCCATTCTTACTACGCGGTTCAACCATGAGTGATTTTTCACTTCCCACCAGTTGCTTCATCAGTCCACAAAGATATTCTGCCTGCCTCTCATTTAAGTTAGATTATTTATGACTTTCAGTGCCAGTCTGATGCTCCGTATGTGAGCCGCACATCTTTGAGTTTGAAGGAACGCATTGAATATGCGATCCCTTTGGGGGATCAGATGGGGTCAGTCATCCGAACAGAGACAACCAACTCGGCCTTGTAAGAATGTATACAGTACGACACCTATTCCCTGTGCCTCTGCAATTCATATATACACATACATATACAGAGATACATATATTCATATATATATATATTTATATAATGGTGTGTGGTGTGTGGTATATATATATATATATATATATATATATATATATATATATATATATATATATATATATATATATATATATATATACATACATACATACATACATACATATACCTAGCTACATATATACATATTTCAACATACATATACCTAGATACATATATACATATTTCAACATGCATATACCTCGATACATATATACATTATATACACATACAGAAATGGATGGCAACCCAAATCCTTTTGGAATAAGTCAAATCCCCTGACATATGCAACAATTTTGACACCGTATGGCATCCTGTCCCGCTTGATAAGCTCCCTGCCTCTGGCTTCGGAGGAACTCTGCACTCCTGGCTCACAGACTTCACCCAGGCATCCAGCGGCACAGCTCATGGACGTGGTTGTCATTGAGGCAACATAGCTCGTGCAGGCAGCGCACTGAGTGTAACTTTGTTCCTGATGCTCTTTATAAATGACCTTCTTGCAATGCTGGAAATCTATCTTTACCATTTTAAAGACGCTTCCAGATAATGTATTCCTCATCTGTTCCTCATCTAGGCAATAGATGGCACCATACACATCTCTTTTTGCCAACCAGTCGACAGAAGCTCCTAGTCTGATAGCGGTGGATCAATGAACCACAGTAAATCTCACACTTTTACATTGTCACTCTGGAAATACCACCCACATCATTCCATATTCTTCTGACCCACCTCATGAATGCATTCCATTTTGGTCAGACATCTCCAAGCTGGCTCCAACATCTTGTCCAGACTCCCTATCCTCTGCCCAGTGTCGTCCTCCCACAGCCTCTTCCAGCTTGTGACAAATGAGACCCTAAGTCCCATCTTCTATGCCTTGAAGCTGTGTACACAAAAAAAGATCTGAGCATCATTGGAGTTGCTCATCAAAAAGTTGGCGTGCACAGCTGCAAAACAACACAACAATCCATTCAATCAACTGTGTACATAATAAATAGATACCCTCTAATTCAATGCGTTCTGGTCACTACAAAGCAAACCTTGCATTCAGTGCCAGATTTATGGCTCTTTCTTACCCATGTATTGTTGAGAATGGCGACGTTGTGCCAGCAGGGAGCAGCACGATGTCACAAGGCAAGCCGTTCTTCAGAAGCCGGCTGTTCCAGCACTTGTGAATGTTCAAGATCCTGTTAGATCTTTAAACTTTTGCAAGTGTAAACTTTTGAGTCAGTAGCCTGGGAAAATGCCCAATTCGAGTCAAGCCCACAACACCTTGGTGGCTTCCCAGGACTACACACGTGGCCAGATAGACGATTATGATGGAAGACTCACGAACTTGTATGTATTAAATCACGTGGTGTAAAAGGACATTAAGGGACATCAGTGTACTGTTACATGAACTATACACGGACATGAGGGGACACCGCAGACAAATCAACACATGATCATTTGTATGATATTTGTACCTAAAATCTTAGCATTAGGAGCTGCTGTGTTCCCGTTGGAACACCAAACCAAGCCAATCTATCTATAATAACAAATGTCAGTGTACGTCAGTGTGTGTGTGTGTGTGTGTGTGTGTGTGTGTGTGTGTGTGTGTGTGTGTGTGTGTGTGTGTGTGTGTGTATGTGTGTGTGTCCTCCATAACTCCAAAACTATGAAACCGAGCGGCCCCAAACTTTGCATGCAAACAAAGAGTGAAAATTGGGTGTTTAGGTAAATGAAAACACTCCATTTTGAAGATAATTAACGGCTTACCTCAATGAAAGGCGTATCCTTGATCAACCCAACTTCACCCCCCCCCCAGGGGTCTGAGCTGCCAGTTTGATTCAGCCAACTAAAAAATGTCTTGCCTTGGTAACAGAATCTACTCCCACAGACTAATTAAAGCGTATGATTGAAATATGATTTCGGTTTTCAGGATTGGCTGTCGTGGACCAAATAAGTGTCGAAATCTGGAGTGAAATCTGAACATTTAAAGAAATTACCGATTCTTATAACTAAGCGTATTTCTTTAAGCAAGTGATCCCTCCTTCTCCATATTTACACAAGAAAACGTGAAATTTCCAAAGAATTAAACTTAAATTTTTCTGCAGTTCCGTTTGTCTACCGTTTCCCCAAAGTGTATTTTCATTCAGTGCAACGAAAACAATTAAGCAGGTGATGGCTCCCATGGTCTCACGGCATGCGCAGTTGGCATGGAGACCGTGGCTCCATTCGTCATGGGGACATCCCCGGAGTTAGGAAGGCAAAATAAATTATTGGATTAGAATGAATAAAGCGACAGGACAAGTGAACTGCGAATTCAAGAGAGAATTTTAAAATGTTTTCAGAGACTCCAAAGCAAAGAATCACCACACCACAACACGATGGCCAAGATGTATACACTCGCCCTCAGCTGTCTCGTCTGGGTGAAAATTGTTTAACCTTTTTGTGTGATCTGCTTTCATTTAGGATGCTATTTCATTTCATGATGAGCTTGGAGCGATGTTATCTTCTTTATAAAAGCCAATGGGACGTTTGCTTGTTTGTGACGCTACTCATCTGAGCTCCCAAGGTTAATCCCTGAGAAACTTTATCGGATAACATTTTGAACCACGATACACCTAACTCGGTATTTTAAGCAGTCATTTTCTCACAATTCATGACCTATAAACATACGAGCCACCACCTGTCGTGGGGAAGGGGTGGGAGTCCAGAGGGTGGGGTGGGATGCGTGGGGATGGGATAGGGTTGGAGAAGGGAGGGGAAGGGGGTGGCGTGGGAGTCAGGAGGGAGGGAAGTGGTGGAGTGTGAATCCCGAGGGGGCGGGGGGGGTGGAGTGGGAGGATGAGATAGGGGAAGAGGTGGAAGTAGGGACCCGGCGTTGCTCCTTTGCGTATTATCAGTAAATGCAAAAGTCCTTGCCTGCCTGGAGCCTCGACCAGTCTGAGCCTCCATAGCGATGCTGAGGAATGTCGTGATAATGGTGCTGGGATGTCGAATCCTGGTTTCCGTTTTGACATTCTGTATCGCGGGACATGCTGGAGATGTTTGAAGGAGATGAATGGGGTTCCAGATTGGAAACAGGCTCACTGAATAAGGAGGCTGAATTCTGTTCCTTTGAGTTCATGCCATGAGGAGGAAAGGATGATGGTTGCCACAAACACATGGCTGTAACCAGCCGATGCAAACACAAAGTATGGTATTGAGGTGTTTTAAACGACACAGGTGAGTACATTCCGAGGTGACTATCGATTACTTGAGCGTGCACACGTTTGATTGTTTCTTTTCTCTCTCTCTCTCTCTCTCTCTCTCTCTCTCTCTCTCTCTCTCTCTCTCATAACAAACGATCGAATCTAAAACCTACATCAAATCCACCGTGGTGAGTGAACAGCTGTTTCTGCATCTGCTGCTCTTATTTTTCTGATTTTTAACAGCTTTTTCTCATCTTCACGATCTGCACTATACAAGAGTAATGGAAAAAGGATGCAGCACAAACCTAAGGAAAAATAAAGGAATTTTTCTCCTGGAATTTGGATGGGGGTTCAGGTTGTTTGGATTGGGGTCCCTTATGATTATCAAGGTTGAGGGCTATTATCGGGTTGGAGCTATTTGGGTAAGGTTACATGTAAAGCTGGCTGTCCTTTTTGGATTTAGTTAGTTAGTGCACGTGCACGCAAAGGGAAAAGCAGGGTTCAGCAATTGGTTCACTTCTGTCCATCTCACTACAAACGTCAATTTATGATCGAGGAACAACTTAATTTGAATCGAATGTTTTATTTTGTTCAACAATCCGAACATAAATCGGAAAACGAACCTGTAGTTTCACAGTACGTTGGCTCTGAATTTATCTCGACCGCACATCCACAGAGGAGTGATACCACTTTGCCTGCCCAGCAGTCAAAATTTGTTTTTAATCATTTCAAACAGGAAACTTACTGTTTTTAAGGGGACACACACACACACACACACACACACACACACACACACACACACACACACACACACACACACACACACACACACACACACATTCACGTGCAGCCAGTGGCTGCTGATTGCATCATTTCTGGAAGCACAGCTTTGCTGCTGATGCAGTACCCCTATAACTAGGACACTCATTTCCAGGTGGTCATTTCACTGACCTCAGAAGGATGATAGGCCGAGTCAACCCCATCTGGTGTTTATTCAGCAGCCACCAGGGCTCAAACTCAGGACTCGAGGATCCAAAGCCAGCCACCCTCACCGCGAAGCCAACGCCAGGTTTAACAAGTCAAATAAGGTGGTTTAAAAAGACATTGCGTCAATGGCGGTAAACTTTGGGAATTTTTTTTTTAAACGACCTTTAAAACCAACATTTTATTTCATTTGAATTATATACTTGAAATGCAATAAGTAAGAGTTAAAAAAAAAAAACTTTTTTGTGTGTTTGTTTATTTTTATTTTTTTTTTCTATTTTGAACAGACTAGGGCATTACGTGCCAGGACATGCTTTTCATTGTTCAAGGGATTTAGACAAATTATGGTATGAATGGGTTTCGTACAAATAATATGTCAGCAAATATGTCTGATAGATCAAGTGAACAAGGTGTGGATAAAGGAAAGGCATGATCGGCCAAATGGCCTTTTCCAGGTTCAAATGTTCTTGTGCAGTTATAGTCTCTGGAATGGAGATCGGAAGGAGATTGGAGAAAAGAGAGGAGAGGGAAGGATGGGCGAATGAGAAACACTCGGGATGGGAAGGGAAGGGAACAGGAAATGGGGAGGGGTCAAAAAGTCATCGTTCTTGCCTCCGTAATATGTGTACGACTCAAGACTTTACAAGGTTTACAAAGAATTTCAGAAGAGGACAATAATTGGCCCAACATATCAATTCATTTATCATTTTGCAGTTTAATATGGCCCAAACTTCTACTCCTTATTCTACTCCGGTATGCCATTGGTATCCTTTGCATTTTTATCGTCAGATTCAACATTATCAGAATTGAAACCCAAAAATGAAGGTCTCATAAGGCAGGCAACCACAGATATAATTACATGGCGATTTAATTACTCCCCCCCCTCTTTTTCTCATTATCTTCACCCACAGCTATTTGGACATAACAACATGGACCCTGAAGCCGGCAACACCAGTGAAAACATCCACCAGACCTTCCACCGCACTCTTCAGGGTGATGCACTGGACAAGTTAACTACCAGTATGTTTGAGAACCTTCAAGATGTGATGTTTGAAGATGGAGCCGGTAAACACACTCCTGCTTTTGAGAAAAACCCAAACACAGCTGGTCTTGCCTGGGAGGAAGATGACCTTTATGCTTTCTGTTACCGGGTCGTGTTCGAGGCGAGCTACCTGAGCGTATTTGGACACGGCCACGATAGGCCAGGAAGATCGCTGGTTAACTCTCGTTTGGAAAACTTCAAGACATTTGACAGTTTATTCCCAGCGCTAGCAGCCGGGTTGCCCATAGACCTGTTCCGTGCGGCGCGAAAAGCCCGGGAGAGTCTGGTGAGCGAACTTCTTCATGAACGGTTACGGAAGCGCAAGGATATTTCGGCTTTGATTTCTCTTCGTATGGAGCTCAATGACACGTTGTCTACCCTGGACGACCAAGACAAGGCAAAAACACACCTGGCGCTCCTGTGGGCCTCTCAAGCAAACACTGCCCCCGCCACCTTCTGGAGCCTATTTTACCTGCTGAGGTTAGTGGATGAAGTTAACAGCATTGTTCACTGGGACTATTAGGCCATGGTGAACATAGATATTGTTTTGGATAATACAATACTATTACGGTGTGTGGATTGGAGCTGAACCTGACAATTTGGAATGAGTAGGATGATAGTAGTATCGCATCGAGAGTAGTACGAGGTGATCGGCTTTGTGGGGGTAGTAGGAGGTGATGGAATTGGCTTTGTGGGGTGAGGAGTGTAGTTTGTGAGGCATGGGTATTGTGTTGTGATGTGGTTGGGCATCGTTTGTTTTGACTGAGAGTGTAAAACACGTTGTTCGTAGTGATTGGGGGGGGGGGCTTGTGGAATGAATCGTGATATATCTGATGATGAGCATGGCAATGGGGGTAGAGGGGATGTTTACGATGGGATGATCATTTGTGAAATGGTTTAAGTAGCTGTGCGGGAGGGGGAGAAATTATAATAATCATAGATTGGTAGTTGACTGGTTAAGAGTATGATTATAGCAGTTTGGCGTTACTGTACGAGAACTTAATTCATTAAGTTGACACCACATAGTCAATGTGGTTTTACCCCACCCCCAATTGTCATTCATTTAAACGGGGGGGGGGATAGGAAGAGTGGGATATAAATGTTGTGTTTAAAGTAGCAGATGTGGACGTCAAGTTGGAAGCAATAAAAAGGGGGAATTAGGAGGATCTTTGGTGCCGCACACCTTGATAACCCCTGGCATGGCTCTCACAGACACCCTGAGGCTTATGAAGCAGCGAAACGTGAAGTAGAGAGCTGCTTTGGCCTACCTGTTCCTCGTAAATTTGAGAAGAATCATCCTCTGTTATTTTGCAACCATCAACTTGCAAACCTTCCGATTCTGGGTAAGATCAAAATGCACACCATTTGCTGCATTTTATGATCACTTTGTCCATTTCCTTTACGTATACCTTTTGCTTCTGCCTTTTCACCTGAAGAAGTTATTTTAAAGGTCGTTTTTGTTGTTGTTGTAAATTTGTAGAATCGTATCAGACGCACCTTTGCGTTCACCGGTGTCCATCGGCTTATTAAAGGTTTTCTTTCACACATTTCCTTAAAATAATTCATCCAACTGATGAAGCATAGGAGTCTCAACACAAGGCTGAAGTACAAGGCCGACTCTGCTTTCCCACTGCTGACAGGTTGGTGGCCTAAAAGTTTTCGTCATCACATTTCTTGTCCCACCCCACTCGACCACTCAGTAATTTGAGCCTTATGAGCATGACCAGTCTACACTGACTCAGCCAGCAACCTGTCTTGCTACCCTACCCAAAACCAGGCCAACTGCTCACTTCCACTCTTTATTGCCTCTGAAGTAGAATGTGGGAATGCCTCCCTGAATCTGCCGAATCATGTTCTTCTCTTCGCTACTTTAAAGTCGTGAGACATCATCTCATGTTATCCCTGATTCCTGACCTTTCCGACTTCACTGCTTACACGGTACTTGTTGCTACTCACCCATTTGGTTCCTTTGTCTTGTTTGTACGTGCCAAATTAACTTGTGCTACCAATCTGTCCGTTCCTTCCCAATAATCTCCATTCTTTCTTTTTTGCCAACCCCCTCTACTTCAATACTGTCATTCAGCTTTTCCATGAGTCTTAACCTATCTATGTGTATATATATATA
>BROF01003289.1:81147-95062 GCA_024346535.1 Eptatretus burgeri | reverse complement strand
AAGACAGCCTGACATGAAACCTAGGTTATTTTATGTTAATGACAAAATAGTTCAGTTTAACATCAACCGACCAAACTGGATTTCGTATTGCCCTGAGCGAGAGATCAAAATCAAGGTAGATAATGTAATGGGATACGGGATCTCCAAAGTATAATATAGTTATTCCAGCAACAATATAGCAAAAAGGCCTGATATGGATATGTAGAAGCCAATAAGTGAACAACAGAGCTTTCACGATGGCCTCGATGTACGAACACTCACCTCTAATCTGTGTCGCCTGAGTTCAAATCCTGAGTCAGCCATAAACTGTCATCCTGGTGTTTCACAGGCAAGGTGATTCATCAATGTGTGTGCCCTCCCTTGGATGGATGTTATACGTGCGTTCCATCTGCAGGCATTTGTTGGTGGATATGTTAAAGATCTGATGGTGTCCTTCATGAAGAGAAGGTAGACTATCGCTGGCACCACGGTCAAATAAAAATGTTCTGCCCTAACCAGCAGATGGCATTGCATCAGTAGCACCACCACAACCTCAGCCAGTGATGTTATCCTACATGATGATAAGATCACGGTTCAAATTCACATTTTGATTTCGGTAATGTGCTCTCCGAATGTCCTTGTAAATGTATGATGTAAACATACACTGATAGTGGCCTTTCATCTTGGAAAGTGGCTTCTGTTGTCCCCGTTTTCAAGGGTGCTGGTGAACATTTTGAGCCAGTTAACTATCACCCCATTAACCTGCTTCCTGTAATAAGTAAGGTATTTGAATGCTTCATCAATGAAGAACTTCTAAGCCATCTGGAGGACAACGACCTTCTTAATGACTGCCAGTATGGCTTTCGCCATTCCTGCTGTACTGGTGATCTGCTCTCCTTCATTACGGATCATTTCAACAGGACATTGGAGCTCAAGGGTGAAGTTCGATTAGTTGCTTTGGATATCTCAAAACCCTTTGACAAAGTGTGGCACAAGGGTCTGCTCCACAAGCTTCAGTCACATGGTGTATATGGAGTGATGTATTCAATCATTTCGGCTTTCCTTACAAATCGCAAGATGAAGGTAGTACTTGAGGGTCAATCTTCTCCGACTTGCTCCATCAATTCTGATGTTCCACAGGGCTCTGTCCTTAGTCCCACTCTGTTCCTCGTTTATATCAATGATCTTCCTGATAATGTTCTGCTTCAGCTAGCCATGCATGCTGATGACTCCTCACTTTACTGTACATCTGCTGATTCACTCAACATTACTCGTAATGAGGTTGGAGTTTTGCTGGACAATGATTTAGAGAACGTGTTGAAGTGTGGGCATGACTGGCTGCTAATGGTCAATGCAAAGAGAACTAAATTGTTGTCCATGTTTCATTCCAGAAACAGGTCTTTCCCTTCTGTGCACATGGGGTCTTCAACCTTAACATAATCATCTGAGCTTTGGCTTCTTGGTCTGGACATCTCCCTTAACCTTTTGGGATAAGTACATTTCTGGTATTGCGAAGAGTGCTTCCAAGCGAGTTGGTTGTCTTTATCGAGTGCAGCAGAGGTATTTACCTCCTGATGCTGTTTTGTACCTGTACAAGACAACTATTGATCCCCTCGTGGAGTACTGTTGCCACATTTGTGCTGGAGCACCAGCCTGCCACTTATCTTTACTTGATAGGCTCCAGACATGCAGAGCGAACCTGGTTGGTGCGGAGATGGATTCAACTCTTCAACCACTCTCTCACCTGAGGTCACTTTCCACTCGTGGCTTGTTCTTCAGATATTTTCATGGAAAATGTTCTGCTGGACTTTCTAACTTGATTCCTCCTGGACGAGTGTTTGGATGAAAGACTCAGTTTGCCATATCTGCACATCAATGCACTATAGCTGATCCAAAGTACAGAACGAAATACAATGCAGATAATTTTATCCCTCATCCTTCCTCGCTTTGGAATTCACTACCTGTAACGTGCTTCACGTTATCCTATGATCCACCCAGCTTGAATAAGAATGTCAATTTCGAATTCTTACATCTTTGAGGTTACATCACATTTCACCTGACTTCTGCTACTTCTATTCCTGTGTCTTGCATGTTTCTTGTTATTTTTCTCTTTCTTTTATTTTGTTTTGCTTTATACTTATCTTTATCTAACCTTTCCTTAGCCCCTTACCTGGAGGGGCTTTATGCCGTGTTTGGAGCAATTTCCATAAATATATATATTTTTTTAACTTCAATGCCCTTCTTCGACAGTTGATAAATGTGCAAGTTCCTCCAGGAACTTTAGATCATTGTTAAAAATATATATACATATACATATATATATATATATATATATATATATATATATATATATATATATATATATATATATATATATATATATATATATATATATACTGTCACGTGAAGGGTTTCACATCAACCACAATAACCACAACCACGACTGACGTGGAGACCGAGGAAGGTTATTAACTCAATATAATTCCCTTCGGGCCGAGGGGTTTATCAATTAAACAGAAACTGTTTGTATGGGAGATATGGCAGGGCTTATGAAATAAAATAAATATTTACTGAGCACAAGACAGAACATTTACGGGGATTCCTAATGAAATACTGCACAATAAATAATCATGATAACTTACAAAAACAGAACAATAAGAGCACCCGAAAGGCACACACACACACACACACACACACACACACACACACACACACACACACACACACACACACACACACACACACACACACACACACACACGCACGCACGCACACACACACACACACACACACACACACACACACACACGCACACCATAAAAAAACAGGGTGGGACAGAAATAGCAGGCTGGCAGGAAAGTTCCAGGTCATCGGTAAAAGCAGCGGTTCATGTTTGGCAGGACATGCCGTGAACTCTCCATCCAAGAATTCATGGACATCGTCTTGAATGTGCTGACCCAGAACAGTCAGCATGTGCTCCCTTGCCCCTAAAACATCCAGGTCAACACTCCTCTGTTGCTCCCAGCCAACCAAGCATCACCAACGCTGTGCAACCGTGTCGCGACCCAATCAGACGATGCCGATCCTGGACCAATCAGAGCCGTGACCTGCCAAGAAGCATGGTCCAATGGCACATCATCTGACTTGTCACCAATCAGGGGTCGCCATTTTGGAGGGCCAGAGCTTCTTCCTCTTCCCCAGGGTGCGAGGGAAGGGGGTTGTTTAAGCGTGCCACAGCATGGATGATGAGACGCCCGAGGCACTCCCGTCTAGCCTGGCTTCTACATAGTTTGACATGTCAAGACATCATTAATCTTTCCATCCGCTGGAGGGTACATTGCCGTCTCTCAGCGGCTTACTAACTTATCTCTGTCCACACACCTTTAATACAGGGTTTTAAAAGTTCTGAAACTACTCGCATACAAACTGGGGGTTATGCCTCAATTCTAAGAACTGAATCTACCCCCCCCCCCAACCCCAAGGGCAAAAAAGAATTTTGTCTCTCAAGAGACACTGGATATCATTGACCAGAGTCGCAGGGCCAGGCTGAATGGCAGAGCTGAGCTGTTCAGGGAGCTGAAGCGTAAAACTGTACGTGCGCTGAGGGTGGACAAGGAGGCGGATGTGCGAGGAATCTGTGAGGGAGTAGAGCATCACCTGTGGTCAAGTGATTCTCATCCTGCTTACAGGGGAATTCGCGCATTGCGTTCATACAAGCCCATCCCTCGGTGTACTGCAGTTAGAGCAGAGGGTGGTAGGTTCTTGACAGAGAAGTCCAAAGTGAAGACCTGCTGGGCTGGTTACTTTGAGCGGTTGTTCCAGGCTGATCCACCAGCTGTCGAGTCGGATGTCAGGGGTATTACAACAACTGTTGCTGACCCTCCAATCAACTGTGGTCCACCTTCGCTTGTGGAAACACAGGCTGCGGTGAACCGGTTGAAATGGGCGTAAAGCTCCAGGGATCTGTGGCATCCATGCTGAACGTCTCAAGGCTGGTGGAAATGCTGCACTCGTGTTGTTGCATGCAGTTCTGTGCTCTGCCTGGAACACAAGCATCATCCCAACTGACTGGAGGAGGGGCCTTGTTGTCCCTCTCTGGAAAGGGAAGGGTGATTGCCAAGACTGCAACAACTACCGAGGAGTGACGCTGCTCTCAGTGCCGGGCACGGTCTTTGCTCGGATAATTCTTGATAGAGTTCGCCACCATCTGCTTGAGCACCAGCGTCCAGAGCAGTCAGGCTTTACACCAAAGAGGTCAACGATTGACCGTATCCTTGCTCTTCGGGTCCTCACCGAGCGCAGACGAGAGTTTTGGCAGGGGCTGCTTGCAGCCTATGTTGATCTCTGTAAAGCGTTCAAATCAGTGAATTGTGATGCTCTCTGGAGGATTCTTGGTCTTCGTGGGGTGCCACCAAAACTGATCGATCTGATGTCTGAACTCTACTCTGGTACTGAGAGTGCTGTAAAGTAAGGTGATACCATCTTTGATGTATTTCCAGTTGTTACTGGAGTTCGTCAGGGGTGTGCACTGGCCCCCACACTTTTCAGCACTTGTATGGACTGGATTCTAGGGAGGATGTCAGAGAGATCAAGCTGCGGTGAATCGTTTGGGAATGTCAAGATCTCTGACCTTGATTTCGCAGATGATGCAGTCATCTTTTCAGAGACTTTAGACATCCTCTTGGGGGCCCTGGAGGTGCTGAATGAGGAGTCGGAGCCACTGGGATTACGAGTTTCCTGGGTCAAAACTAAGATCCAGGCTTTCAATGACATCTTGGATGCCGCTGTCCTGTCTGTGCCTGTTTGTGGTGAGCATGTTGAGGTCGTGGAGAGATTCTCTTACCTTGGCAGTGAAATTCATGTATCTGCTGGCTGTGAGTCAGAGGTCAATGGACGTCTGGGTTGGGCTTGGGAAGTCATGGATTTACTGGAGAATGGGGTGTGATGCTGCCGGTACCTGTGCGCGAGGACGAAAGTCTGAATCTTCAGGTCCTTGGCGCTTCCAGTCTTGCTCTATGGATGTGAGACTTGGACTCTGACCAAGGATCTGAGACGGAGACTTAATTCTTTTGGTACCAGGTCTCTTCGGGGAATCCTTGGCTATCGCTGGTCAGACTTTGTGTCCAACGAGCGGTTGCTGAGAGAGACTCAAATGAGATTTTTACCTGCATAGTCCGTGAGCGTCAGCTGCGACTGTATGGACATGTGGCTCGTTTTCCTGACGCTGATCCTGCTCACCAGATTCTCTCAGCGAGTGAGTCGCCTTAGTCAAGGAGGCCAATGGGCCGACCACGTGCCTCGTGGTTGCAGCAGGTTGATCGGCATCTCAAGGAGATGGGGATGGGCCTGGCATCTGCTTGGGGGATGGCCAGACGGAGGCCCCTGGAGTACCGGCAGAAACTGGACGCAGCGATGCGCTGCTCTGGCACATGCTCCCATACCTGACCTGACCTGACCAACCCCCGTACAAATGTAACACAGCCCCTTCCCCAAGATATTAAGTCTCCTGACAAGGTTAATTAAGACCAGGCCTTATTACTTAAACATTCATTCGTCTATCCAACTGTTCATGGAGACTACATTTCACAGAAATGAGATCTCGATCCCACATGGTTACTGGAAGGGTAACTTCAATGCACATTGTATGGTTTCACTTTTTAGTCATAACCAGGCAGTCTTTGGGTTACCCTGACATCATTGCTCCGTCTGTTATATTGATCAGGTCATGGCGTCCATATTTGGAACCTGGTCATAATGTCAAATTAACCTATAATTTATCATGACATCATAACTGGTTGTAGACTGTCTTATTGAAGCATATCAGAGTGACATACAGTACCTATAGAAAGTGTACACCCCCTTTCAAAACTTTCACCTTTTGTGGCCTTATAGCCTGTAATTAAATTGCATTCAATCAGACTTTTTCACCTTTTATTTACACATCATAACCCACAACTTCCAAGAGAAAAACAAATTCTACAATTTTCAGAAAATTAATTAAAAATACAAAACTGGAATATCTTGGTTGGATAAGTATCCAACCCGTGAGTTAACACTTGGTGGAAGCACGTTTGACAACATTCGAGTTTTGTCTTTTTAATTAATTTTCTGAAAATTGTAGAATTTGTTTTTCACTTGGAAGTTGTGGGTTACGACGTGTAAGCAAAGGTTGAAAAAGTCTGATTTAATGTAATTTAATTACAGGCTATAAGGCAACAAAAGGTGAAAATTTTGAAAGGGGGTATCGGCTTTCTCTCGGCACTGTATTTAAGTCATGAAAGAAGAGGTCATCCGACCACAAATCACTGCTTTATCTGGTATTTGGAGCAATATATGGAGGGAGATGAGAGGATGGAGGAATGGTGAAACTTCAAAAAATGGAAGAGATCCGAATGCAAGTGGCGGAAGGAAAGACGAGGGGATTGTACAGCAGTGCCATTATATGCTATCTTTATACATGTGATATGTTTGTGTCCCCTTTTGTTTCTAGAAGTGTCAGTAAAAAGTTATTTAAAATGTAATTTGTTGTGCTGTGACTGAATCAGACTGTGCCTTGTTGCGTTGATCTTCCAGAGAGCATCATTATGGAGGCAATGCGGTTGTCCAGCGCCTCCATGAACGTACGTGTTGCCAAAGAGAACATAGAACTTGACCTTGACTCAGGCGCTACCTACCGTATTCGCAGTGGCGACGTCATTGCTCTCTACCCACAACTACTTCATTATGATCATAGTATATACCCCAAACCTGAGGTGAGGATGAGGCTTGTTACCGCTTCACAATTAATTCTTACTTCGGGTTCATTTATGCATTATTCCGACGTTTTGATGGTTGGTTTATCCCTTTAATTGGGGCTGGCAGGATGGCCTAGAGCTATGCACACTCACCTCTAAGCTGTCTAACACGGGTTTGAATCTCGACTCGGCTAAAAACTGCCATCCTGGTGTTTCACAGGCACGGTGATTCATCAATGTGCATGCTGTCCCTCTGATGGACATTGAACTGGTATCCTGTCTTCTGGCATTACTTAGTGGACGTTAAAGATTCCACAGTGTCCTTAGCTAAGAGTAGGCGAGCTATTGCTGGCACCCTGAACAAATTCCAAATTCCTGACCTAACCTACAGAGGGCACTACATCGACAGCACAGCCATGATCTCAGCCAATTGTGCTACCCCAAAGTGTTATGCTGCATCCAAAAGAAAAGAATAAGAATGGCTTTCTTAACCCTCTGAACCCTGAGCTCCTTGGATATTTAGCCCCTCCACCCTGGGCTTCCTGGAGACAAATCCAGCCGCTCGGGTATATGCAGGTTTGAATAACAGCTGGTAAACCAGCCGCTCGGGTATATGCAGGTTTGAATAGTGGCCGGTACAACGGCCACCGGGGTTCAAAGGGTTCAAATGACAAGTTGGCACATCTTCATCTTGTATTCTCAGACTTTGGTGTATAAAGCTATTTCATGTGTTTTATGATCGTCTAAAGCTGGTGTATGAATGACAAAATGTACTGTGCACATCCAACCCAAGCCGATTCTTGACAATCAAATGTTTCCTGCCTTCTCTCCACCAGGCCTTCCAGTACGATAGATTTTTGGATGAGGATGGGAAGTTGCGCACGGTATTCGAGAAGAACGGGCGGAAACTCAAATACTCCTACATGCCATTTGGCTCTGGTGTCACCATGTGTCCCGGTCGCTTCTTCGCCATGAACGAGATGAAACAATTTCTTGTGCTCGTCCTTTCATATTTCGACATCGCTCTAATGGAGCCAGAGGGTCAAGTACCAGCCCTGGATCAGTCCCGCATTGGTTTGGGCATCTTGCAACCCCACAGCGATGTTTCATTTCGTTACAGGCTTGTGAGTGCACCATACCCTACAGACTTCCAGCACAGTGCTGCTGCACACCATGCAGCCTAAGGAACATATCCCTGCATTTCCTCACTCAGAATAGCGTTACCATGCTAGTTATGATTCTCTATGATATACCAACCTTGAGACCAGGAAAAAAAAATTACAACATCAGTCAAGCAAGGTTCACACAGCACATGCGAATGGGTTCATGGTGCTCATGTAACATGCAAATACAGTCACCAAGTTCCACCCAGTGATTCAATACATAGCTTACTTAATATTGTGAGCTATCATTTATGTACATGCAAAATGTGGATTGATCAGCGACCATATTTACAAAAAATATATATTGGTGCATGAGGAGGGGAAATGCAGATTATGAGGATTCAAAGGACTCAGAGGACACTCCCAATTCAACCCAAAGTACATTAAGACAAAACACTGAAAATTCATTCCTGCAAAGTTTAGCAGAAGTCTTATATATATATATATGAGATCATCACAATTCATCTTCAACATTGATGACGTCATTCGGCTGTTTTACATCATGGCTGGTCCTTCCTCAACCGGCATTCATAAGTGGAATAAATATATTTATTTATTTTTGACTAAATCACCTCCAAAACAAAAATCTCCATTTCCAAAAACTCAAAGTTCAATGTGAAATGCCAAAAGTTTTTGCACCCCCATCTTGTGCAGGTAAATCAATTGTCTACAATTAGTGTGGAAAACTTGCCTTGGTCATCAGTTCTGGGTCTGACATTACAAATGGCCAAAATTTGCAGATCTGACGTCATAATGGTGAAGTATCCATTTTTTCTTAACATCAGGAAGAAAAAAACAATTGAGTGGTTTATTAATAATTGTTGGTTTGTTTTTTTTATTCACAGCTCTAAGAGGACAAGATATCTTGGGAGCATAAGTGGGTCCTGTGTGCTCTGATTGTATAAAGCAAGAGACCTATTAAGATCGATTAAGGGGTTTGTAACATTCATGAAAATGTCCGATGCACGTCTGGAGAATGTCTTGGGTAAGTGTGACGATGTCATCGCGACGACCGACGTACCGGACGATACTTTGTGAGAGTACGTTTGAATCCTGGCACAAGTTGTGTTACTTGGAGACTATACGTACAGATCCTAGCGCAAGCCCTGATACTTGGAAACTGTATTTTCTCTAACACTTCAGGATGCCCCCCCCCCCAAAAAAAACGAACAAACACTGCTCGAAATGCCCAGCTGAGAAAGTACATGCAACTGATTCAAATCCTTCAATGAGCCTGCCTACCTGCCTAGTCCATTCACTCACTCAAGTCTGAGTATCGCTTCTCCTGGTAGTCCTAGTCGCCTAGTCCTGAAAGCACTCTAACAGTCAATGTGTATGTTTCTGTAAAAAAAAAAAAAAAAAAATCCATCTTAACTCTTCCCAGGGAAGTAGCCAAAATAAATAGTTGGTAAATAGTTAAATAAAATCTAATGTGCTCATGAGCCAACTGATGCCAATGATATTGACATAAGCCATGCAATAAATGCTGGGCCGATGGTGCAATGGATGTGTTGAGAAGGAAGAGCCCAATGCCAGAGACGTAGCAAGAAGAAATGTCCGATGGAAAGCATACCTTGCCCGCAATGGCACATGGAATCCACCTGAAGGAACTACCGGCCTATCGAAGCAATCGTCACAAACCTTCTCTTCTCAACATCGTACAATGTCTTGAATATATAGTGAATCCTTCTCACCTTTGTGCAATATCCGCCACATTTGAACCACCATTGCTGACATTGCATTAGATAGCTCATGCCGAGAATCACAGCAGCGTTCATCCAACATTCAAATTACAAACTACAGAACAGTTAGCTTCTTCGATCCATCAACAAGAATTGGAAAGACGATTCAAGAAAATGCTCACTCATCGAGAGAAGCTCCCACCCATGGAAGCAGATTTAAGAGTGGAATATATCTCATCGATTTTACCTTCCTCAAAGAAGAGGAAAATTAAAATAAAACTATAGAAGTTTCCAACCTGTGAGTCAAAGTTCCTGAGTACTGTGGTTGGACACGAGACACTTGTCCGAGCATTTGTGCTCTGAGCTGAACTACACCCTGCACCTGATGCTATCACATAATTAATTAAATGTTCCTGCTTAAAAACAACAGGTGAAAACAACCACAGGTGCAATTTAGCAAGGTGCAAGTGTAATTAAAAATAACAACGAACAAATTTTATTTGCATCGATTCGACTGCTCATGAGCAGGAGGGACGTGATATGGGCATTGATGTGGAGTGCAGGGATCATCTGATGTATGCTTGGGCAGACACACTATTCTCAAGTACTGTCATGTCACTCCTCATAAGATTGTACATCTTAAAAGTTCCTAATTTTTGCGATTTTTGCAAAAAAGTTTCTAAATTTCTGCATTTCACCAGTCAGGAATATATGGCGAGTAATTTTGATGACAACGTCGTAGCTATCTAGGATGCTTGCCGGTTGCCCCTCAAACATTTCCCTTGAACCTTAGCAACCCATTGGTCAATTGAAATACCGTAGGTCTTTTGTGTTAACCAATCAGAGCACAAGGGAGTAAAATATAAACCACACATCTATGTATAATGTATATGTATAAAATATAAACCACACATGTGATGTGTGTATGTTTGTGTGAGTGCGAGAGGGGGGTGGAAATAGTGCCATTTTGTGGGTATCCGATATTACAAATCATCTTATTTTAGCAAAGGGTACTCCTACCCAGAGGGTGAGTGTCCATACTGGTGCACCTCAACTAAAAAAAATACCGTAATGAATAGTGAGGCATTCTTAAGTTTCCTTTTGAAGCTTTCTGCCTCCACCATGATGATGGCTCAAAATGGTTACACATCAGAGTTCAAACAAGTAAAAGATACATAGTTGTTGATTTGATTTTCATCTTTAAATGATCTAAGAGTTTGGATTATGTGCACAAATCAATGCAGAACTTGTACATATTTTTATTTTCATATTTGTACATAAATCAAAATACTTTATAATCAATAATGCAGACTGATATGGGGAAGTAGTAGAAAACAGGTCTGGAAGAGGCAATATATTTATTATAAATTTCCTCCAATATGCAATAACAGTTGGTGATTACTGAACTTTGTAACAAGTCAAGCAGATGAAAATTAACAATTTCAGGAATTGTGGCCTATGTTGACCTTTTGGGCTATGTTGACCTCAAAATATTGACCACGATGTATCACATGGTCATATAACATGTAAAGTTTCAATTTCTTTCGCTGAACGGATTTCGATGCTACGCTCTTAACAAAATGCAGACACGTACGACGTAAGACATATCTACGGATGCTACCGATCACCGAACCCTGTTTTTCGCTTCGTGAGCACAGGGTAATAATGTAGTTTGGAAACTGTATTGCATGTGCGGTGAGGGAAGGGTGGAGGTGAACAAGTGGGGTGGAGGGGGGTTGGAGATTGTTAGCTGCCAAATTTGTTTTCATGATACACTTTTTTAGGTTTTCGTAATATCATGTGACCATAAAACATATCTTATAGGTGGCGGTGCGAGACAAAACTTGTGCTACTCATGTAGAGCAAGGTGGGTAAAATGATCCTCAGAGGAAAGGTGGAGTAAAATTCCCCCCTCCCCTCCTAACCCCATCCCCTCTTAACAACCCAGCCCCACACCTCTCAATATCCCCAGTCCTCGTTACATATTCAATATTTTGAATGTCTGCACCAGAAGCTCTCGCTGGCTGACTTTATAACAGGCTATTTCAAACGAATGTTCAGTATAGTGAACAATGGGACTCAAGAGGATGTATACAAACAGTGGTGAGAGGTGGGGGTGGATAATGCCACCATATTTTGTACAAGGAGAAACTTGCTGCACCTTACGCAATGATTTGCGATTATTGTTTGGAATCTGTGACCGATGGTGTGCGACATCTATTTGTAACATGACGGGTCTTGGGTGGACTCACTCCTTCCAGTGCATGCTTCAAGATCATGTCACATGTCAGAAAGAGAGAAGAGAAATGTCAGGTTGAGTTCATCCTTCCATACGTTGTACAGGTCTTGTTTAATGGGCTCGTAGAAAATGGCTGCCAATTAGGCGAATGAATGCATTTCTATTTGATAGTTATTCTCTTTCAATCTCATTTCTTCTTGTCTTTTTCATCTTTGCTTGTATTCCAACTTCTGAACTAAATGTCATGTTTGTTCTTTATAATATATTTTGGAAAATGTTGTAACAAAACGAATAAAGCATGGAGAATAAAGTCACATTTTTGGTTGGAAAAGCACATTTCGCATCGTGTCACTCACTAAAGCTCCTTTGGCAACCATTTAACACTTGCATTACATGTGCTACACCTGTTGCACATCACGACACTATTTTCCTTTAAAAATCCCTTCCTCATTACCTGCATCACTGATTGCACGGTGTAAAGTGGACGAGTTTCTCATCCTATACTCCATGTGTGGTCACCATCTCTTAATTTACTCGGTCTGTCAAAAACAGCTGCCTGGTGTGCGACACTGAAGGAGTCGTCTGGGTACAACAAGCAGATAAGAGGGTGTACGGCTGGCAGGATAGTTCAGAGAAGCAAAGTAGCTTTTGAGCAGTCCCGTCTGCGTTTGATTCTCGACCCGACCCGGTCCATGGAAACCCAAGAAACTGGAGTTCCGAAAGAAGACAAGCAATCCTCAACTACCCTCAATTTCCAGAAGAGATTGGTGTGCCCAGAGAACTTTGTTCATTTTTTTTTCCATAAAGAAGACCAGCAGATACTCTGGCCTGCCTGGCTCTTCTTCTTCTCCTAGCTGTAGATATGGAACTCTATCCTGGACCACATATCTACCTATCTCAAAGATATAACACACCCATCACCAGGAGATTGCTCACTCAATGCAGCAGCTGCTAGAATTGTCTACACACACAATGTTCACTTCCTACAATCTACACAACCCACAATGGACATGTGGTTGCAAACTCAATAACCTTCAACCTATCCCTCGCCCCACCAACAAACCATGCCAAAACCCCGTGCACACGCACCCACATGCATTACCCCCAACAGGCCCGTAGCTAGGGCTCAGTATTAAGGGGGGCATATGAACTGGATATGCCCCAAAGCCTGGTGTTGGCGCAGTGGTTAGGGCAGCGGCTTGGGATCCAAAAGGTCCTGAGTTCAAGCCCCGTTGGGCCACTGAATTAATACACCAGGGGGTTGACTCAGCCTGTCATCCTTCCGAGGTCGGCGAAATGAGTACCAGTATACTGGGCCGGTGTATACCCTGGTTAAAATAGGTGTACCATATCCCTGTGTCGTAAGAGGCGACCAGGGTTGCGTCAGGAAGGGCATCCGGCGTAAAACATGTGCCAAATCACGATGCGGATCATACGGATTATCCGCTGTGGCGACCCCTAACGGGAGAAGCCGAAAGAGGAAGAAGAAGATGAACTGGATGGGGGGGGCACAATTATTATATTTAATATTTTTGATAACCCGGTATGCTATTGTAGTCATGCAGCATAAACGCATCTATACTGAGGTTGCCGTCGCATACTAACCAAATTGATCTCAGCTAGATTTAATATGTTCTGATGTTTTTGACTTAAAATTATTCGAATGCAGGAGAGCCGCAACAAACTGGCGCATTCACAATGCAGATATTCAATGATTAGACAATTGGCACCAATTCAGGTGCACTTATACAAGGTGTTGTCAAGAATTGGCATTAGAAAATTAATATACCAGAGATACAATGACTAAACGGGGGAGGTTGGCACCAGAATCAGTGCACTTTGAAATAAGATACACTCGGCTATGACCTGTGATCATCATGTTAAACTATCAACAGCAAATACTACCAGCCTGAAGATACCACAAGGTCCGCATTTAAAGCAGTCAATTACACAGAGGTAAGGTTATGCACAAAGCACCAAACACAACATTCAACTTAAACATCAGAAGTACAAAGCAGCCGACCACGGCGGGTGCTGACCACAACCACACTGCAACCACAACCACACATGCATCACCAGCAGTCACACACACAATCTGAACTCCTCGTATAGTTTTTA
>BROF01003289.1:55668-70143 GCA_024346535.1 Eptatretus burgeri | reverse complement strand
ACCCAGTCACACACCGTTCACAATTTCATTCCAAATTAATTGATATTTTCTCAGATATATTACAGATTGCATTACCCATTTAACTTCCAAAATGAGAAGCATCATAACATTGCTGAAACAGTGGGAAGGGAAGACTGAGACAGAACAGTCTCTGGAAGGTAGTTCCATAGACGGGAGAAGTGAGGAATAAAAGAGTTGAGGCACACAGTCAGCCTGGATTTTGGAAGATTAATCACGATGGAATTACTGGAAGAATGTTTGCATCCTGGAGTTGTTGGGGATGGTTGGAGGACCGAGAGAGCAGAAGGAGCAATGTTGAGAACATATGGTAGAAAACAGAGACCACTGACCTGCCTGCAATGGGAGGGCAACTGACGTTGTGCTTTGGCCTCATCATGGGAGATTCCAATAATTTTAAGAGCTTTTGATTTCCCAGAATCCAGATGAGATGCTGGAGAGACTAATGAGATGCTGGAGCACCACCCCATAGCAGAGAACAGTAGTCCATTGATCTATGGACAAAGGCCTTGCAGACAGCGAGTATCTCTGATTTTCAAAGGAGAAACTTGGATCGAAGGAGGGTGTCGAATCAGCACTTCCCACAGCTTATTGTTGCGTCAGGAATTGAACGCATGTGAGAACTCAAAGATACGTGTGCTACCTCAAAGCCACCTGGGTGGAATATAATACAATTGAGAGCTCAAAGAGAAATGTGCTACATCTCGGCCAATCAAGTGATGTTTGACAAATGTGTTTTCGTGTGCATATGATAAGGTACACTCATGATTTTGTCACGATCTTGTATACATTGTCCTATCAAAATCAATAGGCTACCCCTTTAAAAACATTATAATTGCCTCCCACATGTGCATCTTCATTTTCTCAACCCTGAATATCATCATGAGACAGTATAAACAGATGGGCAACGGTTTCATCACTCAGTTTAAGATCACCTTGTACCAGAAGTAGTTAATTGAATTCCACTGAGGAATTAAAATCAACTACCATACATTGGGCACTTCCGTCGGGATGATTTCAACCTTCCTACTCATCCACAATTAAATTGTGGGGATGTTTGTCATGGAGTGGAGGAGTACAAACAACACCAACCAAAACCATCGAGCTGAAAGACGATCAAACATTTCTTTGAGACGGAAGAAAACCCTGTGAATTTTTTTAGATGGAACAGGTGCGGATTCTTTCCGAACATCAACCCACTCATATGAGGAATGCGTTCAGGGGGAGTGGTCAGCAAGATGTTCAGCTCGCACTGGTTCAAGTCATTGAGCCTTGCATTCCATACAATATCCTGAAGAGCAGTTGTACACAAGCTGTTCACATGTGATCAATGCATGACATTGCATGGTATGGTGCAAATGTGTAGGATGATGATGGTGGTGTGAGTCGTCGCTTTCGACAAATATTTCCCCTTCGTTGGCATGCTCACTAAGCATTGTGCGATGGCTGCAAAGGCCAATGCGGGACCCATAGCATCAACTGCAAATATCACAAGTATAGACTGGTCCTTGTGGAGACTGACGTTGGCAGGTTTTCCTTTATTGCCTCCACTGTCTCTAAATGGCAAGTCTCCCACATTCAAAGTGGTCCAGGCCTTTGCAGAAAATGTTGCGCCAAGCTGACCTGGTTGTGGCCTGATGTTCCAAGGTGATGACTGGAATGGCAGAAACCTTAAGTGCAATAAATTTGTCCACTGGAGCCTTAAAATGTGAGAAAAGATTCTTGAAGAAGTTATATGTCCAGGTGCATGTTACTCAAGTCTAATGTCAGGGAGTGTGAGATTTGTTTGAATTCGAATTGGGATCTTCACAACATTGACAACAAATTTGAAAAAAGTTACATCACCATGTGAGGATTTATGGAGAGATCGCTCTCATAATCAACAAGCTGGTCCCTTTGATTTTGATAGACTGGACATTGGAAGGCCTTCCAACATAAGAAATGGTCACACACACCAAAACTGGTTATAAATTGCTTATATAATGTGTTCTGTGGCTTTTGGTAAAGGTGCTGTCACACCTTGACGATTTAGCCAGCAATGGCAACGTATAAAAATGTATGTAAAACGTTGGCGTACGCTGAAATTTTGATGTTTTTTTTAAAGTTTTGGTCATATTCATAACGTGTTGGTCGTATTCATAACATATTAGTAATGGGCACAGAATGTTTCGTTGTCTCATTGATAACTTATACCAACGAATGCTTAGCCTGTTGTCGGCGTTCACAACCTATGCCCAACGATAGTTTAACTTAGTCATAGCGCGCTGCACGTATCGCCGACGAACTCGTGGCGTTCTCTGTTAAAAACCTGCCGCACGCCGATTTAAATCATAACCACCTGAGAATTGGAAGTGTCAACATCGCAGTCACACCTTGACGATTTAGCCAGCGTATGCCGACCGATGAAAAATGTGTCTAAAACGCTGGGACACGTCAAATACGGTATGGGTAAGTTGTGTATAAGTTAAGAGCACGCTGAAAAACGATGAAGTATGCTGTCATATTTCGTGGTACATTTAGTACGTCGTGAAATTTCAAGCATACTGAAAATTTTACGACGTACTCGACGTATGGCTCACACGTTCCGCTACGCTGGGAATAAGTTGTAGGCACGATATGCGATCGTTGACACACGTCGACACAAGTTCCTTGTAAGTTACTCATAAGTCGAAACATGTCGAGGTAATGTTTAGCATACCCGACTTATTTTCTCCGTGAAGGCACATTTTCTTTTTTTCTCCTTGGCTCCGTGAAGGCACGTGACGAAATGTCTGAAGTTATTGTTGTTGTTGTTGTTGTTTTTATTTTTATTTTTAGTCTATCACAAATTTTAAAATATATTCGAACATTTGCTTTTAAGTTTCGACGTCGATGTGACAATATCCTCAAACAGAAAATATTCACAGAGGAGGAACTAAGAATAAGACATGAGCAAACTGAAGAGGCAATCGGACGTGACGTAACGGCACGTGACGAAATATCTGAAGTTATTATTGTGTTTTTTTTTTTTGACGCTGCCAATACGTCATTATACGGGAGCTGTAAATTAGAAACACGTTCAAGTAAGTTCTGTGGTCGTCCGGAAGACATCAATCAAATACGTCTACATACGTCAATATGCGTTGGAGGTACGTTACACATAGGTTCAAAGCACGTTACTCATAGGTTAGAAATAAGTTTTGGGTACGCTTAGCATTACCTCAACGCGTTTCGACTTATGAATAACTTACAAGTAACGTGCCTCGACGTGTGTCAACGATCGCATAACGTGCCTCGACGTGTGTCAACGATCATGTAATGTGCCTACAACACGTTACTTATAGGTTATAAATAAGTTTCGGGTACGCTAATCATTACCTCGACGTGTTTTGACTTGTGAGTAACTTACAAGTAACGTGTGTCGACGTGTGTCAACAATCGCATAACGTGCATCGACGTGTGTCAACGATCGTGTAACGTGCCTACAACACCTTATTCATAGGTTATAAATAAGTTTCGGGTACACTAATCATTATCTCGATGTGTTTCGACTTATGAGTAACTTACAAGTAATGTGCGTCAACGATCGCATAACGTGCCTACAACTTATGGCCAGCATAGCGGAACGTGTGAGTCATACGCTGACATACATCGTAAAATTTCAAGCATGCTAAAATTTGAGGACAACCTATGGTATCCAAGGCCATCTCCACTCATGGCTCGCAGACTTCCTCTCCTGTCGCAGTCAACGTGTGGCCCTAAATGGAGTTCTTTCACCCCCTCTTCCTGTCCAGGCTGGAGTTCCTCAAGGTAGCGTTCTGGGCCTTGTTCTTTTTCTGGTTTTCATCAATGATCTGTCTGACTCTCTGGAAAATCCTCTATATCTCTTTGCTGATGACTCCACCCTCTGCCGTAACATCGGTCATCCCTCAGACCAGCAAGCAGCAGCTTCTTCGCTCACTGCAGATCTGGATAAAATCACAAACTGGTCCAACATGTGGAACATGTCTTTCAATCCGGACAAATCTCACACTCTCACTATGTCTCTTCGAAAGGACCGTTTAGAAAACCCCCCCATCCACTTTCTCAACAATCCTCTGGAAGAAGTCCTTTCTTTCAAGCTTCTGGGTCTCACTATCTGCCATGACCTTTCCTGGGAAAGCCACATTTCAAACCTCGCCTCCAAAGCCAGTCGCCGACTGGGAATCCTCCATCGTGCAAGGTCCTTCCTCGGCCCACCTGAGCTCCTGACCACTTACAAAGCATTTGTCCGTAGCCTGATGGAGTACTGCTCTCCCCTCTGGGCTGGTGCTCCTGCCTCCCACCTTTCTCGGCTTCACGCTGTAGAAACCAGGGCATTTAAGATCGTCGGCATCTCCCGCAATGAGGCTGAGTCTTTGGGCCTCTCACTCAATCACCGCAGGTTGGTCGGTGGTCTTTTTGTCTTCTACCGTCTCCTCTCCAGCCTCGCCCCCCCCTGTTCTCTCTGCGATTTGTCCCCACCACATTTCCGCAGGGCGCTCAAGGTCTGCCAACAATCCCCTTCTGGTAAAACTACCAAAATCACGAATCACTGCTCACCTTCACTCTTTCATTCCTCTTTTTCCCCACCTTTGGAATAAACTCCCTCACTCTATTCATTCCCATTCTTCCCCCCAGGCCTTCAAAACAGCTGTTCACCACCACCTCATATCATCCCCCATCCAAATCCTTGATCTTTTCTACCCCCTATAATCCACCCAAGCCCACCTCCTTAAAATTCCCTGCTTTCCTTCCTGAAAGTCCCTGTAATGTCCATCTTCTATTCCCCATGGTCCCCGTCCCATCCCTCTCTCTTCCACAGATCTCCAAATGTCTCTCTTCCCCACTATTTTGCCCTTCCCACTCCCTCCCCTCCTGTCTCATGCCCCCCTTGATGTGCGTTGTGTGTTAGCTCTCATACAAGCCTCGACAAGGTATACAAAAAACAAACAAACCGCAAAGTACAACGATGAAAGCCAGCGTACTACGACATATGGCAGTGTTTTTCAGCGTGCTCTTAATGTTATCAAAACTTACCCATAACGTATTCGACGTGTGCCAGCGTTTGACAAATTTTTCATAAGTCGGCATGCGCTGGCTAAATCGTCAACGTGTGACAGCGCCTTAAGATTGTGTATTGTTCTTGGATTGGGTTTGGATCATTCAGCTATTATAGTTCGAAAATGATATTAATATTGGGCCAAAACGAAGATTTGTTTGTTTGAACACTGGCAAACACAAATACCACATTTTCACATGGACAAGGCATTGGTTGAGCAGGTAGTTGAGTATACAGTACTGTCGGACCCTGCGATTCACGGATTCACTATCCACAGACCCCGTGTATTCGCGGTTTAGAAAATGCGACCTGCTTCGACATTCATGGCCCTGTGCTTTGCGTATTCGCGTAATCATGTTGTTGTTTTGTGGGCATATTCATTGTTTTTCATGCGATTTTTAATTTTTCCCTCATGAATCACTAACTGCCAGGAACCTATCCCCACTTTTCTCATTGAAACTATACCCTGCTATTCGCAGATTCGCTATTCGCAGCATTTTCCAGGAACGTATCCTCCGCTAATAGCGGGGTCCGACAGTATCACATTTACATGGAAAACCTATATGGTAAGGGTTAGATTCTAATCCAGAAGAGGAAGTGAATACATATAATCTCGTTCTTTACTCATTTAGAAACTGAAAATATTGCTGTTTACCGTAATAAAGCTAGAGAAGATTGATATTTCTCATATACCATGTTTTTGAGGTTCATTTCTGGACATTTAGTAGCACACACATTCTGCTTTCTTTCCCCTTGGGAAATGCGACTAACATGACTGGAATAATATACAGACTACTTGTTCAACAGGATCCTTCTAATGCAGTATCCAGGCAGGCATCCCATCCAAGGACTATCTACAAACCTGGTAGATAGGGAGCTTAAGCTTCAAGCAACTGATTTATGTTTGCACAGGAAAATTATGGGGTGTATTTTTCATGATAGATCTCCAATTTTCATCATAAAGATGTTATCTATTAATCAGACGATTGACTTGATTGTGCTTGGAAACTCTGTTGCTCTTCAGCGTACAGCTGTTTCAATTTGAAAGAAGTCCAGGTGGATTGCTACACATGCCAAATAGCAAAAGAGTTTCCCGATCTCAAGATGAAGAGTAACATGTCCAAGAAAAACACCAACAATGGAAATATGTGCGAGAAAGAGTTGAACAAGCTTACTGGTCTGCAGATATTGAGAATCATCACAGTTTGTAGCAGATGAGTGCAGAAATTCCAATGAGGCCGAATATAATGGGTGCTGGAGCCATAAGAAGTCGCAGTGTCAACACCAAGCTGCGAGTATTGTCCTTGCATGTTTTGTAACCCACAGAACTGTAGAAATCACACCATGTACTTCATATTCATGCCACATACTCAATATAAAGTCTTAACACCACATGCCCAATGAGCACAATTATATCACCGGCACCTTATTCAAATTTATCAACACTATGCGAGAAAAAAAATCATGCTACATACACATTATTATTGATAATGAATAACAGGCGTTGGTGGGCGGCCATATATTATCTTGTATGGCCAACACGTGCCCAGATCTCAGCACCAGAACTTTAACACCTGTTGCCAGTTCCTAATCAGTTGGAGATGAGATTCACTGCCATTCCATGCAAAATGACTGGCAAGATAGCCAAGAGCAAGAGATGGATGCACACTCGCCTGTGATCTGTCAGGCACTGGTTGAAATATCATGTCAGCTATAAACTGTCACCCTGATGTTTCACAGGCAGGGCGAGGCATCAATGTGTCTGCCATCCCTCGGTGGACGTTAAACTCGGCTTACCACATGCCAGCATCACTTGGTGGACATTAAAGATCCCAGACCTTCATGAAGAGTCATGTGAGCTCTCCCGGCACAATGAACAAATTACAAATGCACTGCATCAGCAGCACAGCTGCACCTCCATGAAAATCACAGTATACTACCCACAGGCCATAGCCACATGCTGTACATGAAATAAGACGAGGAAGAAGACCATGTAACACCATTTATCATTCATTTGTGTGTAGCACTTGGCTGCTGGTTGTATCATTTCTGGGAGCTCAGTCTGTGTCACGAATACGTATCCCCTGTAGTTTAGGGCAAGGATGTGGAATTTGGCAAGGTTGCTAGCACACAACGGCCTACTGTTGCTAATGGCACCATAGGTTTTCAAAAATTCACCAGCAAAGCATGCCATCAGACAGGATCCTGGCCTCGCATCGCATGTGATAGAAGGAGCACTTCATGCAACTGGCCAAAAATCCTCAAGGAGAAGGTTTACAGTCGGGTCAGGTATCGAACCTCGACTAAGCTCAAAGATGAATACTCTTCTTCCAAATGAACCTGTCAGCCCGTGCAATGCTATGCATTGACCTCAGTGATGGAAGCTGGCCAATATGTAGTTGCTCTTCTGTGGTATTCCATATAATATAAGGTTCAATGAATTGTCCTGGCACTTGGCCGACACTGCAAACTCTCCCTAAATGTTATTTTTTCTCATTATACAGGTTTACTGTCACTAAAATGGGAATATCTGTTCCATCCAACAATCCAGTGCAGGGTCTTCACTCACTTCTGTTGAGGGGATGATCGATTGTCTGCTATATATGGTGGCCAGGATTGGTGCTCAACTACGAGACAAAGCCTGGTGTTGGCTTCGTGGTTACAATGGCTGGCTTGGGTTCTTATGGTCCTGAGTTTGAGCCCCGTTTGCCACTGAATTAACACCAGGTGGGGTTGGCTCAGCCTGTCATCCTTCCGAGTTTGGCGAAATGAGTACCAGTGTACTGGTATGGGGCACAGCATCAGTGGCATAGTCGTACCCCAACAAAATGATAGCTACCCGGCAGCCAAGCTGTCATATGCAAGAATCTCCCAGGAAGGAAAAACTGGGAATTTGGAATGAGGAGGGCTTGTGGATGGAGTGGGGAGGAGGGTTAGTAAGTGTAGAAAACATTATCTGAATTGGGGACGATCTGACAATGCGGTGAACAGTTGTCTTGGAGACCTCGAGGGAAGAATGAGATTGAAGAGAATGTGGAAGTTGGTACCACAGGTGGGGAAAAAGAGGAACAAATGCATGAAGGTGAGCATTGCTTGTAGATTTAGGGAGTTTCACCAGAAGGGGGTTGATGGTGGACTATGTGTAACCTGCAGAAACCTCGGGGAGACAAAGCACAGAAAGAGCAGAGTGTGCAAGACCAGAAGAAAGAAGGTGGGAGAAGACAGAGAGATTGCTGACCTGTCTGCGATGGGAAAGTGATTGGCAAAAAGACTCATGTACAGTGTGGGAGATCCCGATAATCTTGAAGGCCTTGGTTTCCACGGTGTCTAGCTGAACAAGGTGTGAGGTAAGGTTGTCAGTCCAGAGGGGAGAGCAATCATCTATCAAGTTGTAAATGAAGGCCTGGAAGGTGAATAGGAATTCAGGTGTGCCAAGGAAGGACGTTGTATGACAGAGGATGCCCAGTCGGCGACTGGCTTTAGAGGCCAACCTTCAATTGTAGTTTGCCCAAGAAAGATGGTGATTCAGAGTGAGACCCAGGAGTTTGAGTGAATGAACTTCCTCAAGAGGGTTGTTAAGAAAGTAGATCGGAGTGTTTGCCAGACAGTGCTTTCAGAGAGACATAGTGAGAGTGTGCGTTTCGTCTGGATTGAAAGACATGTTCCAAGTGTTTGACCAGCTTGTGATTTTGTCAAGGTCTGAAGAGAGGGAAGCAGCTGCAGCAAGCTTACTGTCTGGAGGATGAGGGATGTCATGGCAGAGCGTGGTGTCATCAGAAAATACATAAAGATGATTTTCCAGAGAGTCAGAGAGATCATTGATGAAGATCAGCAACAGAATTTGTCCCAGAATACTGCCTAGGGCACTCCGGCTTTAACAGGGAGAGGAGATGAAAGGAGGAAGTCAGTAATCCATGCATGGAGTTGGCCTTGGATGCCATCGGCAGAGTTTGGAGAGTAAGGCAGGATGTCACACTGTATCAAAAGCACGATATATGTTCAGAGAGATGCACCTGATCTCATGTCGGATATTGAGGACCTCCATCCATTGTTTGGTGAGTAGAAGCAGCATGTACAAGGTAGATTGACCTGGTCTGAAACCAAATTAGTGATCTGAGATGAGGTTATTGGAGAAAAGGAAGGATTTCATATCAACAGCAATGATGGATTCCATGACCTTGCTGATGTTTGGAAGTAAGCTGACAGGTCTGTAATTAAGGGGATCCGTTTTTGCACCTTTTTTATGTAAAGCAGTGATGTTGGCAGATTTCCAAGTAGATGGAAAGTGACATTGGGCAAATGATAGGGTGAAAAGGGCAGAGAGAGGGAGAGAGAGGGGGAGAGAGAGAGAGGGGGGGGGGATGTGCAAGAGCAGCAGAGCAGGTTTTTATGACACGTGAGCTGATGACATTCAGTTGCAGGAGTCCAAGAGTAGTTGGGTACGACTGGCAAGGCTGGGTACTGAGAGTGAGGGTTTGGGAACACAGAATTTGGAAGCAAAGCCAATATTGAGGCATTCGGCCTTCTCCCAAGTGGAGTTGGCTGTGGTGCATTTGAACTGAGGGAAGGGATGGAAGGGGAGCATACACCAGAGGCAGACTTAACGAGGTGCCACCAAGTTTTTGAAGAGGGAGAAAAGTTAGAAAGTTCTTTCTTGAGGTTGGACAGATGATGTTTTCTGGCTCTCCTGAGAGTAAACACACATTTGTTGTGGACTTTTGGAATACAATGAGATTGCCTTCAGTCGGATTTGCCTTCCAGGAAGAGAAGGCAAGTTGTTTCAGGGCAAATGCTTCACCGCAATATTCAGTGTACCATGGGCAGGAAGAAGTGTAAGTCAGTAAGCCATGCGTGGATAACTGGAGAGATGTCATATGTTACATGTCTGTCTGTCATGGGAAATTTTTCTCATTTAACTAACTCTGCACAAACATAAAACTAGGTCTGCATGTTGGAATGGGTCGAGGTGGCAGGGAAAACTTACTCTAGAATGAGCATTGATAGGGCCAAGCAGATTCCAACTGCAAACTTGTTGAAAAATACGTAGAAAGAGTAGAATAAAGCCTCCTGTCCTGGATAGTCTCCATACTTTTTCTTAAAGTCCATGATTGTATCTGGAAGCATTGACCTGTAAATACACATACGGAAAGAAGAACAACCCTATTACTGTGCTGTACATTACTAGGTCAGCATTCTTTGTTCCACTTCTCAGGTTTTGCACATTAACCTTGGTTCCTCTCTGAAAGGCAAAGCAACATCTGTTATGTCGAGAAGTAAACTGACACAACTGAGAGAGCACAGGTAGGTACGTATCTCTCATGCTCTTTCTCTCTCTTACACACACACACACACACACACACACACACACACACACACACACACACACACACACACACACACACACCTTTGGGTTTGCTATTAAATTATAGAGGCAGCTATTGGTTGTTCCACTGCAGAATTAAATAAATAATTCAAACTGGTTAATATTGTTGCCAATCAGAACACATTCAATCCTAATGGTTTCCCAGACCACTTCATCCTTCTTTTCAAAAACTCTAAAGTCAAAACCACATTGTTAAAGAGCAGGAAAGATATTGTTTGCCCACCAAGGAATGAGAGAGGTTGTAGCCACTGTGACGCCACAGGCCGCACACACAACGAACGCCAATGGCACGTTCCGTGGGACTGTCACCAATGCAATGAGGAACGGGATCCACCACTGCAGGAAGGCAAGGACAAATATTTGCCAAATTGTAACATACTCCTGATGCTCACTCATTTCACTGGGTTTGCTGACCTGCTTAAACCCATGCATGGATCTCTTTCTGTCACGGTAAAGCCCCAATACCAGGTGACCACTCGGTTCCTCTGGAAAACTTCCACCAAACTACGACACTACCCCCCTCTCTCTCTCTGCCTGTGTGAACTGTATCCCACTGATGACAAGAAACGCTGCTTGTGTTCTTTAAATCTTAACTCTCTCTCTTACTTTGAAGAATACATTCGTCCCAGAAGGTTAAAGTTCAGTCCATTATAAGATGAGGTGTCAATGTTTGTGGACTCTCACCATCATGCCGAACATTATCATCTTTGTTTTTCCCACCACCCTGAGCAGCAACTGGCAGGCAGGTAGACAGACAACTGCAGATACCTGCATTCACAGACATAAAGTAAAGTTGGACATATCCAGGGAAACCTCTTTGCAAAGTACTCTAAAGGCTGACTAGTTGTGGCATTGCACGGCACAACTGGTGGAGTTCTACCACCGGGGGTTCTGTGTGTTTGGTTTGTGATCTTGAACAATATAACTTTGTGTTTTCATTTCATTTTCTGATTGATGCTGACATCATAATGTGCAACCTGACATGCAAAATATCTAAAGCTCTTTCCATTCACTCAATGGCTCACTAGTATGAATGTTCAGTACTTTCTTGGTGGGTAACAATGTTTAAATTTGATGTACTGCTTCAAGCCATTATTCCAGAGAAAAAAAAATCACAAAACTGTCCGTAAGTATCCATCGACAAAACTCAGCTGATGGCACATCATCTGCCATGGCTGGGAGGGGGTGGATCTTGAACTGCAGATAAATAAAGAGCAGAACAGAGGATGTCAAGGACTAGCAGAGCAGGTTTTTAGGACATGTGAGCTGATGCCGTCTGGTACAGTTGGAGAATCAGAGTCGAGGGTTACCAGAAACTTCTCCACTTTTTCAGGTGTAAAAGATACAGAGTCAAGGAGCCATTTGAAGTGAGGTAAGGAATGGAGGGGAAACAGAGTTAACAAGGCACCATCAGGTTTTATAGGAGGGAGACAAGCTTGAAAGTTTAATATTGAGGTTGGCTAGATGTTTTCGAGCTTTCCTGAAAGTGGACGCATACAAGCTGCAGGCTTTGTGGAATGATTTGCAGTTGCCTTCAGTCCAATTTGCCTTCCAGGAATAAATGCAGTACACAACACCCTCACCACAGGATTCGTCACAGGATTTACCATCGAGAGAAGCCTCACCACAGGATTCAGTGTATCCATGGGTGGAAGGAAGGGTAAGGTAACTGAAGTTGAGATGTGATGAATCTGTGTTTGAGAGAGAGCAGGTTTCTGTAGAAGAATTCCCAGACCGAGTTAACATCAGGAGCAGTAGATATGGGAGACCGGTCCTGGAGAGAAATGGCTGCTTGCATTCTCTGCCGATCTGCCTGAGTGAACTGCCAGACTCACCACATTGTTAAGGCAGCTCTCTGAGAGTAGCCAGAGTGCCAACTCTCACAATAATATGATCAGATGAACCATTTGGAGCAGAAGAATTTTGCAGGTAAGTTTGTCATCATCAAGTCCATAAGGGAGGATTTCCATTGTGAGAAATCCCGGTGGGAAAGTTTACAGATCGAGGCAGTCCCATGAAATCACAGAAGTACTTTGCTGAAGTTTCACGACTGGTGGGAGAGGTTTCAACACCTAAACAATTGGCATGGTGACGATTGAAAATCAACACATGTGAGGAGGAGAGAGAGATGGGATGAGTGGTTAAAAGTTAGTCCATGTTGTCTGAGAGAGAGATGTAAATGTAGTCATAACTGTTCATGGTTGGTACAACACACAGACAAACACAAGGTGGGAGCGGAGGGGAAGTCACAGCCAGAGTTACTCCTGAGGGATGGGAGTTGCAAGAGCAGTACATGGACAGCGATAAATGTAACTTGATGTAAGTGCAACTCCACCATCAGGACATGAGTCAGGCCAATCAAATCATAGAAGACAATACCCAGGGGGAGACATTAAGGAGTCAGGGATGACCTGTGGGAGAAGAAGTTGGTCCAATCAGGATCTAGTCTTTAAAAGGATTGTTAAGAAGTCGGTCCAGTCAAAGACGTCAGTCAAATAAAGTCAGAAGATGGTCTAGTTCGGGCTGACCTGCGGAACGTCCTGTTTGCTGTATTTATAGCAACCTGGCATTCGGCTGCCTGCTTCATTGTCTGAACTCTTGTTATTGAGAATTATTATTTCCTGGTCCACACACTGCAGAGTTTTCCTATTAAGAGAATAATCTCGGTTACTATTGTTTCTAACTATTCCTATTACCGACACTTTTCTCTGCATTAAATTTGATTTGCTACTTCCTTGTCATTTCCCCCAAAACAATGAAACAATTTCTACACCTGTATTTTTACCAGCTACTTGCCTCACCCCCGAGCTTCGCTTCATCTGTAAATGGATATTAATCTCGACCGCAACATCTAAATAATTTATATAAACTCGAGAGTTCATAGAACACAATAATTCTCTGTGCAGTGTTCAAGTATATATTCATTTTTTCATAAAATAATGATTTTAAAGATCGTTTTAAAAAAACAAGCTCAAATGAGATAAGATCCTCGTCCTCTTAATGATGACGTCATAAAAATTGATATGACGTCATAGTGATGCATCATATGTGAGGTAATTCATCTGTGCTAATGCCCTGTTCGATTCGCGCAAACAGAATTCAAAAAGCTTGCCTAGTTTCGGAGATAATTTTTTAGGTGATTTCCATTAGCGGAGATATTTTCACGTCATAACTTTTTTTCTAGGAGGAATTTTCAAAATCGGAGATAGTTACTGTCTGCGCAGGGTATTTTTACATATGTATGCCAAGTTTCAGGAAGTTTCGATGAAAACTGTAGGCTGTGAAACAAAAAAGTCCACAAGAAGAAGATGAAGAACAACAACGTGAGTAAGACTTAGAGATCCTCCACGAGGATCTAAAAATCTGGAAGTTTAGCGCCATTGGAGCAGTCTTAAATACATCACCCTTACACACTGGAATAAGACGACGACGTCACAGTTTCGGAGGTAGTGGCTTTATTGATCACCATCAAATGCAGTGGCAATTGGCATTGTACACAGCCATGTTGGCATGCTCTTCTTCATCCCGATACTGTACCCTCTCACATGCAATGCCCACTTCCTAGGTGCTGCACTTGACAGCTCCTATTACCTATATCACTCCATTGAGCAAGTCTAAGTACTGCAAAACTGGAGGTTCTTGGAAGTATTATGAAGGCCTTTTGTGTTCTTCAGTGTTCAAGTATATAATTAAATTCATATAAAGGTGTAAAGAGGTTGAAACGCACGTAAATTAATTATGGGATTTACCGCCATTTTACCCAGTCGAATACATGATCCTATAAACTGATAAGATAGACGGGCAGATGGACGGACGTTAACCAATTGCTTAAACCCACTTTTTGCTTTGCGTGTATGGGGTAATAACAAACAGCAGAAGCCCTAAAGATTGGCACACACTGTTGGTGGGGCAAACCTTCCTCTGCCAACCTGCACCTGACAACTAGTCATTTCCTCTCCATTTAGAAGAAAAGTGAGTCCTCCCCTTTGGCTAGTGGTATGGAAAATACACAGAA
>BROF01003289.1:36148-55454 GCA_024346535.1 Eptatretus burgeri | reverse complement strand
AGTACACACATGAGAATCCCAATGCTACACACACCCTCAGCTGCTGGACCGGTTTCATCATTTATTGATGAATCATCAACAACAGCGCAGACAGCAATGCATACCAATGAGGCCCCCAAGCATGCACCATGTGCAAACGTCAAAAGCAGTCAATATATAAATAATAATAAAGGAAGACCCACCCACATGTTTTTATGGCTGTGGAGGAACTCTGGGAAGGGTTTGATGTAGCATCGCGCTTACCTTGTGTTGGCCTTCTTGGTTGCTTGACAGCAGTTTTGGCTCGATAAGCATGGGAGGTGTTAATTTATTTATGTAATCCTAGCCACCTGGGCTTCGTTGATTAGGTGAGAGCTGATTGACTATTCCCTCCATTCACAGGTGAGAGATGTGAGTGGTTCTTTCTTTAACATATATGTATGTATGTATATATATATATATATATATATATATATATATATATATATATATATATATATATATATATATATATATATATATATATATATATATATATATACATATCTTGAACACAGCTAGTAGTAAACATGTGGATTAACTGTTGGTGATGAGAATGATACCAAATGATTATTTCAAAGCTTTATCAGAAAAAAACCATCTTGTGCAAGCCTATTATCTACTTTGGATTTAACTGAAATGCATGGAACTGAAAAAAGATAATTTAATTCCATAATAACCAGGTATCACACACGTTAATCCATCATCCATCTATGCTGTCCATCTTTGATTTGTCCACAAGGGATACATGGATGTGTCGATTTAGTTTTTGTTTTCTCTCCAATAAAAGAAGCCAAAAATGATTGCTTTGCATGATTTTTCAGTCAGATACATACAGATTCATACTTTCCATGATTCCAATGTTTACATACAAAGGTCAAGACTCACAGAAGATTAGCGCAGAGGTGAGAATGGGTCTTCAAGCGACACGTGGGTGAGGGAGGAATAGCAAGATGACAAAAAACAAGGAGGAGAGTGGAAAAATGAGAAAAAAAAAGGAAAAGAAAACAGTGATGCGGAAAGTCAGGAATGGTTGCACAAAGGGAGTATGCAGATCACGGATAAAGAGAAAGTATGGGAAGATCGGAAATGGGGGATTTCGATGTTGAAAGAAATAAATCTCAAGGTCAAATCTCATCTTAGAGCTTTAGAAAGAGATGCTTAACCCACCCAGTCAAACCATTCATCCAATCCAGTGTAAATGGGCCATTTGTGAAAGGACCCTTGATCAAACTTGATCCTTTGATCATCACTCAATCTTGATCCTTTGATCATTGATCCTTCGATCATCACCCAATCTTGATCTTCAGACCATTCCTCAATTACAGCTTCAATCGGATTGATCAATCTTGATCTTCAGACCATTCCAAAATAAAAGCTTCAATAGGATTGATCAAACTTGATCCTTTGATCATCACTCAATTATAGCTTCAATCGGATTGATCAATCTTGATCCTCAGATTATTCCTCAATTAAAACTTCAATAGGATTGATTAAACTTAATCCTTTGATCAACACTCACCTATAGCTTCAATCAGATTGATCAATCCTGTCGATGCATGTGAAGGAAAGACTGCTTATTGTCATGTTTGGAAATGAAAGTAATGCAAACAGAGAAGGCTCGTCACCAGTCATAATGACAGAACCACTGATTGGCAGTATAAGTTCCAGTACAAAGTACCATGAGAGTAACCGTACAAAATATGCAAAAGGCACCCATGCAACTGGCAGCACAAGTTACCGGCAAAAGCAGAAGTATGCAACGGCACTGGAGTTAAAGAAAGTGACAAATGACTGGTGGTGCAGGTTTATTGTTCCGTGTATATATGGAAAGACCTTCCTTTCATAGAAAGTACACGGCTGCGAGGAGGTCATGAGAATTTGTAAGAAAAGAGATAATGGCACATTAGCACCATTCTTTTCCTGTTAGGGTGAGGGACACCATCTCGTGGGCTTTGAGCCCAAGCAGGAAATCTTTGCACTACCGGGGTTGGGGCAGGGGGGAGGGAGGGGGATGACTGTTCCTCTATCTCGAGGTGCTGAACAAACGGAAGCAAGGAGGAACAGATGCCAAAACAAACTTCATTGCTTTTCACGTTGCTTTCCGTTACTATAGGAACATGTCAGAGAGGTATGGTGGTTGGCAAACCCAAAATTGAGTTTGTCTTGGAGCCCCAGTCTTTGGCAAGGATTTACATCCATGATGTGCATTCATTCACAGATGCTACATTTTCCTCCATAAAATCAGCACACCAGCATTCTACAAGACGTTTAAAATTTTTTTTTTAAATTTAATCACCCTACGGGGGATTTCGAGCTCCGCTTTGTGTTTCCGTTTATGATTTCATCTTTGTCCCTGATCTGGGTGGCAGTCATTGGCAGTATCCTCTTGTGACTGCCTAAACACCACATCAATTAGGTCCATAATTTGAAGGATGCACCACAGTAAACCAAAAAGTAATAATTATAAAAGTTTGACTTTGACCTCACTCATTATGCTTTAGGTATTGTTTCTTGTCTCAAGAAAGCTCTTGCGGCTCATGGAATAACTGAATAGAGATGGCTTCATCTTTGGGAACTGGCGGTGTATTTGAGTGGTTGGCAACACAAGCATGCATGGGCCAGACAAATTAATAAAGAAGTTCATGGTATTGTGAGTGGTTGACATGGTATAGTGGTTATATAGCCACCATATTTAAGGAATGAACAGAAATAATCAGCAAGTTACTATTTTGACCGAGGATTCAATTTGTAGTGTTGGAGATAAGGTTTGAGTGTGGTTGAATGGTGCCGGTGTACCTGCTGAGCTATGGATGTGAACACATAGCACGCTGTGAGCTTCAGGTATGGTTGGTGGGTAAACATGAGGCGCAGCTGTGATGGCAGAGCCTGTCTGCTTGGCCTCCTGGCCATTGGACTTGAAACTGTGGAGTAACAAACGGCAGGCATTTAGTGTCACTTCCTCTCATTCTGTGTTCCACCCCAGGACTGTGTTTAGTTTAGTTCTCTTTGTTGCTACAAACTTTTCCAGTATTATTGAGTGGCCTGGTAACCACTTCCACGGAACACAATTAAAAGTAAAAAGTTTCATGAGGTTGCTGAGTACTCATAATAAAATGTGGAATTTTGATTTACTTAAACTTTGATGAAAATGCAAGTTGAGATAAATTTGAGTCAACGATAAACAGCAAATGAACTTATTACATTGACATAGCAGGGAACCAGAATGACGCTTCCACCTTCCGTCGAGTCTGCGCTCAGTACTCGACCCGATTGGTGCTTCAGAGGCTGGTCAGGTCAGGTATGGGAGCATGTGCCAGAACAGCGCGTCACTGCGTCCACTTTCCACCGGTACTCCAGGGGCCTCCGTCTGGCCATCCCCCAGGCAGATGCCAGGCCCATCCCCATCTCCTTGAGATGCCGATCAACCTGCTGCAACCACGAGGAACGTGGTCAGCCCATTGGCCTCCTCCACTCACGAGACTCCCTCGCTGAGAGAATCTGGTCAGCAGGATCAGCGTCAGGAAAACGAGCCACATGTCCATACAGCCGCAACTGACGCTCACGGACTATGCAGGTAGCAAATCTCATCCGAGTCTCTCTCAGCAACCGCTCGTTGGACACAAAATCCGATCAGCAATAGCCAAGGATTCTCTGAAGAGGCCTGGTACCAAAGGAATTAAGTCTCCCTCTCAGATCCTTGGTCAAAGTCCAAGTCTCGCATCCATAGAGCAGGACCTGAAGCACCAAGGACCTGAAGACTCGGACCTTCCTCCTCCCGCACAGGTACCGGCAGTGCTGCACCCCATGATCCAGTGAATCCATGACTCCCCAGGCCCGACCCAGACGTCTATTGACCTCTGACTGCCAAGGTAAGTGAATCTCTCCATGACCTCAACATTCAGAGGCAGGGCAACATAAAGTGTACCGTCTCTCGAATAGGCGTTAAGTCAGGTGTCCAACCTGCTCGCATTAGTAGGTGGATGCTAAAGATCCCACGGTATCTTTTTGCAAGAAGTCGGTGAGTTATCGCTGGCACAGTGAAGCAATTACAAACTGCTGCCCAAAATAAGTCAGGCCTGGCCAGCGATTTGATAAATATTTGGGCCAAAATCTTTACCTGGCTGACGCTACAAGAATGGGGGAATGAATGGAGCAAATAAAGAATCAGGAGCAGTGAAGGACTTTAGCATAATCACATCGATCAAATAGTTACTGTAACTTGATTGGGGGCACAACTAGAACCATGAGACACCATTAAAGCTTCCAACAAGAAGAGAGTGGTTTAATTAGGATTAAAGAGCAGAAACTGTTTAAAGTGTGTTGGGATTTTTCTCAATCCCAAATACCTTTCAACTCCCGAACACCAACAAAAAGCAAGAGGATGCAAACGAGGTAGATCACAGATACCACAATGGCTGCCATCTTGTATGCTTCTTTCTCCTGATAAGCAAAGACAGACACATGAACGGTTACCCTGTTATACCATTACAGAGGTGATTTACCTCATATCAGGCCAATAGTTCTGCTTGTTTATATCAGAAAATGAATACACTGTGAAATACAACATTTGTCGGGTGGATCGTCATGGAAGCGGTTCAAAGCAAACATTGAGATATACAAAATGGTGGCTTGGACAGCATGTGATGGATGGAGGTGTGCAGTTAAGTGGGTTATATGTGATGTCCCTGCTATCCCATTATGGTAATGAAACCACAGCTTACCTGAATGGAGCTTTCAGAAATGCTGCTGTTGTTGCGTGACGAATTGGATTCGTTAAACATTGAGCACTTTTTTGAGTCACTGACTTTAAATGCAGACATAACCAAAGCACCAAGCAGGATCCCAAAGAGCTCAACACCCATTCCTACAGTGTGGGAACAGCACATGAAGGTAAGTTAGACTAACTCAAGAGAGATTATCGACTGAAAAACCACAAGCTGCTTCAATGACCTTGTCGCGAAAAAGCAGAATCAAAACCGATGAACGAATGAATAATCCGCGTCGCTCTTCCCATTATATATATATATAAAAAAGCCAAATGTTTGAATCGTGGTCCTGGTACATTTGTCTATCACAAATGACCTTGTGAAACATTTTGCTGCTGAGATGTTTTCAGAGGAAATAACGTACGATAGGCTGTTGCTGAGTCTCGCTCTTCAGTTTTATGGCTCAGAAACATCGTCAAGGAGCTGTATGGCACATGAAGGACCTGTGGGCAAATAAACACGTCACATCACCAGGATTGAATGGACATCATCACTACACACAGCAGAGCACATTAACACTCAAATAACTAGAACGGCACTCGGCAGAGCGCATACCTCCACCAAGCTGAACAGTTTACAGTTGGTATCTCACTGAAAGGCCGGATCTGGATCCAGACCAGAACCAAAAACTAATCAGATTGTTCATCTCACTTACTTAATTCATCCACCAAGTTTTGTTACAACTCGTCCATAACTTTTTGAGACGTTGTGCGATAATATCGTTTTTGGATCATCACTCAATGGTGAATAATCACTTTAAAAATTCCAGTATGCAGATCTGAATCTTCACCAAAATCTAATCAAGTCATCCCCGTCACATACCCAACCTTTCCACCAAGTTTGATCTAAATCCATCTATAACTTTTTGAGATATCTTGCTCACAGACAAGCAAACAGACAGTCAAAATAGCGGTGAAAACATAACCTCCGTCCACCTTCGGTGGCGGAGGTAACAATGGATTGCCCTTCGTAGCCGAATATGGGCATTTGCGTGTGGCTTGAACACCTGGGAGCACGAATTGGAGTTACAACCGCACAGCAAACACTCTGAGATGGCAAACAGTGTAACCCAGTGTCATGGAATACCCAAGAAGACCAGACCACTTGATATCTGCTGCTGAAGGAGGAATTTGTAATTTGTCCAGGGTGTCGACGACAACTCGCCTACTCTTTGCAAAAGACACCGTGGGATCTTTTAATGTCCAACAATGACCGGTGGTACAAGGGTCCTCCAGCTTAAGGTCCTTCTGATGGATGGCAGTAACATTGATGTCTCACCCTGCATGAGGAACACGAGGGTGACAGTTTATTGCTGGTCGAGATTTGACCGCAGGCTAGTCAGCTCAGAGGTGGGTGCGCTTTCCTCCAGGCTATCATGCAAGCCCGATTAACTCTCTACGTAGCAGAGAACATGAGCACCAGAACCAATACAGTCCATCAACATTGTACATAAGCACACCACTGGTTGTGGGTTTTCATTTATGTATTTATATATTTATTTTATTTAAAATAAGCTAAAGTACAAGGTGGAGATTGCACATGCAACACCGACAGAACAAGAACATAAAGATGATCAGTGTATATTTTCACAGGAACTTCACCCATGTAAGTACTTGTATGAACTAATGGACCAACAAACATGCACAGAACATATGATTTTAACAGAGGCTCAGATATGAGCACTAAAAAAGACCAACCAAATAATTCTGAGATGTTTTCGCATTAATCGCGGCGGAGGAGGGTCGTGGCGCACCTGTATCATTTGTCATTATAATAACATGGCAGGTGCAAAGATTGCATTGAATGAGTCTTCCTTCTTACATTTAAAACCATCTTGAAGAGGCAATAGAAGATCAAATACCAGCCGACCTTGCAGGAACCACAGCTGCCGAAGTATGGGGTAAACCATAACAAAAAGTAGAACACAACAGCAAATGGTGTCGAAAAAACGATCCTGAAGAAGGGGAATGACAGGAAAGCAGAAACAGCCGTACTTTAAATCCAAAACTGTTGCATCGAATGACCTTTCGGGGTAATCAATCACAAATTCCATCAAGAAAACGCTTGATTTCATGATACTTAAATAATCCCAATTTATTGTTTTCAGGGCTCACAGGATACCTGAGACCCAGAGGTACGCACACCCACCTCTGACCTGTCTCACCTGGGTTTGAATTCTGACTCAGCGATAAACCGTCATCCCAGTGTTTTGCAGGCAGGATGATTCATCAATGAGTGTGCTCTCGGATGGATGTCAAACTGGTGTCCTGTCTGCTGGCATCAGTTGGCGTTAAAGATCCCAAGGTGTACTTCACAAAGATTAGTTGAGCTATCACCGGCACCGTGAACAAATTATTACAAATTGCTGAATCCTCAGTCGAGTATCCTGCGTCAGAGTGGTGACCCATCCAGGATTGCACCCCAAGCCAAAAAACTGCTTCGGCAGAACCGACGTTCTGCGTAGAGCATGGTACATGATAATGACAATGATGATGATGATGACGAATTGTTTTCACATGCAATGATGCAGTACGTATTACCTGGCCACCTGTGTTATTTGGCCAATCCCCTTTGTGGGAGTATAGGCATTTTGAGCTTCCTTTCTGACCTTGAATTTTGCAGCTGCTTTGGTTTCTGAGAATATGGATAACCACACGGTACAGGTATAAGCGTTTCTTAACGACTACCTGACAGGTGCTTTTGTGAAATACTGATGCAAATTGCCTCGCACAGGAAAGCACCTGGAGAAGGCTTTCATACGAGTGCTCCGCACCGCGATAGATTTGCTCATAAGCTTATGCAAGCATGCGTTGCTCCATCACACGCCATTGTGCTCGTAATCTCTCGAGTGGGGATTCCTCAGACGCATGAAGACTTTCGTTGCACAAAAGTTCCTGAATATGAAAATTCAAATTCCAAGCACTATACATGTTTTGGAAAAAGTATTACCAATTTGGTTGCCCATCCCTTCAAACAGCCTGGTGTTGGCTTAGTGGTTAGGGTGGTGGCTTGGGATCCCAGGGTCCTGAGTTCAAGACCCATTGGCTGCTGAATTAACACCAGGGGGTTGACTCAGCCTGTCATCCTTCCGAGGTCGGCGAAATGAGTACCAGTGTACTGGTCCCGGTGTATGCCCCGGTTAGAATAGGTGTACCATATCCCTGTGTGTCGTAAGAGGCGACCAGGGTTGGTGTCAGGAAGGGCATCCGACCATAAAACATTGCCTCAAGAAAAAGCCTAACCCCTGCACAGCAGGGAAAAACGGCTGTAAAAACGGTCATTTTTTATCCTTTCTTCTACTACCTCAACAACCACAATTATTCCCACCTTCTTGTAGGGTTGGCCAAGGAAATGTGGCCCAGGTCTTTCACAAACTGGCTTGACAGGGCTCGACGTTACATTGGAGCTGATTTTGGCAGGAATTTGTGAATTGTTCAGGGTGCCAGTGATAACTTGCCTATACTATTGTGCAAAAGATGCCGTGGGAACTTCAATGTCTTCCACCAAATGCCAGCGGATTGGAGACTTGGCTTGACGTCCCTTCGAGGGACGGCACACATTGTGATGCGACGCCTTGCCTGCAGAAGCACCGATCCTACAGTTTATAGTCGGGTCTGGAATGGAACCCAGAATAGACGGTTCAATGGTAAGTGTGCTACCGACGAACCATCCTGTCAAACCCACCTAGTTATGTTCGGTTGCTCGTATTGTACCATTAAATGTATGGTAAATTCCACCGCCTTTGACATGCTTGGCCAGCCTGTCGGGCAGCAATAGAAACATTTCAAAACCAAACATGGAGTTCAAAATCAAACCGACATGTAATAAAACTGCCTCTAACAAAGAAAATACATTTTGTCAACCAAATGTTCAGAAAAGGTATGTCAATGTCAATTGTCATGGGGAAGAAGGTGAAGTTACGTTGCGGGCATGAGCCCTTCTTCATAGCCTATTCCTTTTGGGTGTGAGCCCCATTGAAATGTTTTACTCAACACCCAGGGTAAATCCACCACATATCGAAGATACTGTCTAGTTCTAGGATAGATATCCCATGTATTCAAATGGACCCATTATTAATTATTATTATTATTATTATTTATTCAGCAGGGGATATTATACCAAAAAGTACCACTCCATGATGGAAGAAACTATTATATCGGTAACAAAACAATATCCTGGGATGGACATAATAGTCTATTGCAGTTTTAAGCTTAATATTCACAGTCAGATGCAGACAAGATAGCCAGCTTAATATTTCCTGCAGTTGTTTCACGATTCAACATCACTCTTCATGCACCAAATTACTTTCCTTTAATATCACTGATTTGTACTCAAATGAGGAGGACAGAGATCTCAAATTCGATTTCACACTCACCATGGTATAAACCTGCCGAGGCGCGTCCGTGGGCTGCGACTGACGAGAAAGCCCACCGTGGGGTCTGTGATGGCATCCCAGGCACGACCCACAAACTGCACAAGAGACACTTCCCAAGCTTCGAGCTGCAGCCAGAGGGACCAGATCTTAGTGCATGACGATCAACCAACCTGCCACTGTAGATACTATTCGAGCAAGATACCAGTCGATCTGACAAATGCACATTTCAATTACAAATTCAGTATGCTGGTTGCATCATTACTGATGTGTGGTTATGCCCTTGGAGCATGAGCTCCGGGTTAGATAAGAGCAGGACGTGGTGAAAGAACTAACACACAATGACCTACCTTTTCTCAAAAGGTACGACGGGATCTTTAGCATACAAGAGTGAATGCTGATAGATAGGAAAGCTTGCCGAAAATCCTCCCAAGGATGGCACACTCATTGATGCAACACCCCGCCAGTGATACACCAGGGCGATGATTTATAGTCAGGTTGTGAATAAACTAGATAGCTGGAAGTCGAGTATGCTATAACATCTGAGCTGTCAGTAAAATAAAACTCATTTATGATTACAGCTTTCAAATTATTAGAGCTGAACAGAAGGCACATTTGCATTGATCTGATGATTCAAAATGCTTCCAGAGTCCAAGGGAGGGTCATTCCACCGTTTAATTACTTTATAATAGAAATAAAATGCTGCCATTTATTCTTACTAATGATCTTAAGCAGTACACACACTCGTGTCAAAGCTGTCTAGCCTGGGTTTGAATCTCAGCCCAGCTACAAACTTTCATACAGGTGTTTCACAGGCAAGGTGATCCCACAGTGTCCTTTTGTGAAGAGTAGGTGAGCTATCGCCGGCACCATGAACAAATTCCAAATACCTACCTGAACTACTGCTGGGAAGGCAATGGTGAACTACCCAGTATAACTCTTGCCAAGAAAAATGCTTCAGCAGCACCGATACTCTGTAACAGAGTGTGGTGCATCACAATCAGTCATATATATGAGAGTTTGCTTGCTTGTTTGCTGCATGATCAGCCCTATCCTCATCAAGAGGACAGAGAAAGGTTCACCCCCAACAGCAAGAGGATGTGTGTGGGGCCGAAGCTAATGTCTGGCAAATGCGCATGCGCTATCCAAGCTCCGCTCCATCAATAAGATGTGAGTATGTCTATCCAGTATGTAGTGCAACATGAATATGTCTATCAAGTACTGAGTCGAATACAGTTTATTGACACTATCACCATACTGTTGTAATCAGTCTGGCCCAGTTGCCAGGTCCAAATCCAGATGAACCGAGTCAAAGCGGTCGCTCCAGCCAACTGATTCGGGTGCTCTGAGCTGCTGTTCGGGCCCGTTTGCCACGTTACCGGACTCCAATGCAATAGCCGAGCCAATCAGGTGACACACTAATCAGTGCCGTATGTCCATTCGCACTACTTATCAATCCTAGCAAAATCTTTGGATGCAGGCATGGTCTCGTAACCCAATCTCTCCTTTAAAGGACATGTATAACTCCTATACCAGCAATCAAGACATTCAAATTCACCCAGAGATGAACTGTATTTATAAAGTGCAATGGGAATAAGAACAGGGGTGTAGATAGGGAGTGTAAGGAATGCAATGATCAAAACCCCACGACCCAGTTTGTGACCACTTGCAACAAATGAACCACATATTCCATAATTATCTAAGTCCTGAATGGGCCCCCATTCACACCTCGGTAGATAGACAAAAGAGATTGGACAGGACTGAAACACCGCAGACTGCGTCGGGCAGGATGCAGCTTGCTCCAGGTGGAGACACGGCCTGGCAGGAGCTGGTCATGCTGCGGATGCGAAGCCAGCTCGAGGGGAAAGTGAGAATGGCCTGCGAGGGGGCATGGCTGGAAGCTTCGGCAGCAAATGCTTGCTCCGTGGAGGAAAACCCCCTGCTGTCCACATGCAGCTTCCTCCACGAGGTCTCCAGAATTCTCGATGGCCTAGGTTCATACCAACCCTTGTATAGCTTCGGCTCCCACTAAAATCCATGATGCCACTAACCCTCCCTTCTCGGCTGTCATTGGTCCGCAATCCAGTCTGCAGGCAGGGCACCCACCCTGACTTTTCACCCAGATTGTGCTGGTGGTGCAGGACCAATCAGGATGATGATGGTCGGTGTTTCCTGCCTAAACTGGTGCCTGGTGCCCTGTTAGAACCTTTTTAAAGACTATAGAAGATGGATTACGAGGGAAAGAACATAAAGAAAGGTGTCAAAGGATGGTAGTCTTTAACACAAACATGGGAGAAGGAATAAACCAGCTTTCTCTTTCTGTGCATAAAACGACGCTTATCTTTATATCACAATTTAATGACTTCACACTTCTTCTAACCATGCACTATGGGAAATAACTATCACTATATTATGCAAAGATACTCACAAAAGGCATTCCCACAATAATATGATACAAACTTTGCTTTTAGCAAATAACTTGAACTCCACTTCAAGTTCACATTCTATACTCACCTGTATGGTGGGTAAACAGCTCGTTATCAAAGGTGGACAGAAGTGATGTTTTCAACCCTGTCTGAATGTTTGTATGTCTGTCTGTGAGCAGGATATCTCAACAAGTTATTGAAGGATTCGGCCAAAATTTGATGGACAGGTTTGGTGTATGACAAGGCCGAATTGATTAGATTTTGGTGAAGATCCGAATAAGGACACTAGAATTTATTAAGTGATTCTTCACCATTGAGAGATAGGGCAAAAAAATGATATTTTACAAGATATCTCAAAAAGTTGTGGACAGATTCGGACGAAAGTTGGTGGACAATTTGGGTGTGTGACAAGGATGAATCGATTCGATTTTGATGAAGATCCTGATCTGGTTATTTTTATATTTAAATTTATCTCGGCCATAGATTGTGGATGGAGATGTATTCACCACCGTCTGTCTTTCTCTATCTGTGAGGAGGATATCTCAAAAAGTTATGGACGGATTCAGACGAAACTTGGTGGATGAGATGGGTAGGTGATGAGAACAAGCTGATTAGATTTTGGTTAAGGTCCTGATGCAGATCCGGCCTATCAGTGATACAAAACAAAAACTGTTCAGCCTGCGGAGGAACGTGCTCTACTGAGTGCTACTGTGCATTCGATCACACACTTTTGAGATGCTGCAATGCAATAATTGCAAAAATTTGAACAAGTCAGCACCGCAGCCTAACTTGAGTTTGAGATGGGGAGTTGTTTGAAGATTTTGAATGGCATATCCACATTTTTTTATTTTAAACAATTAGCCTTCAAGAGGATTTGACTTTCAAAGCGGTCAATTAAGAGTTCTCACGGGGATGATAAAGCAGTCATCGCCTCCCAAAAGACACATGCATCATCGAAAGGTGACCTGAGCAAGGCTAAGGATACTCGAATGAGAAGAAGCCTCCAGAAAAAGAGGACGAAGGAAGTTCATAATGGGGATTATTATTGAGAGTTCAAATCCAAATCTTTCCCATTTCCACTACTGAGCTTTACTACACCTGCTGAAATCCTGTTCCCCACCCTTCTCCTGCAATTCCTTTCATTATGCTTTGGTGCATCTATTTGTTGTCATCCCTCTGTTTACCCTTTGCTCCCATTTTGTCTGTTGATCAATTTCTGCTCTTCCATGATTCTTGGTTAATACCCATGTAAAACCTTTCTTCAAAACTTTCATTTTAAATGTCCTTTCCTTTTACACCCTGGTCTTCCCTATGCACGAAAGAGCTTGTGCATAACATTTCAGGTATGTCCTTCAAATGATACTGGAAGGGTGTGTGCAGGCCTGTTGGAGTACTGTCATTGATCTTAAACTGACCTGTAACACAGCACTCATCTCAGAATTGTTTGAGAGAATGATGGTCATGATTTGTTTTCAGAAATTTAAAACAATTTCATCTAAATGATTATTGCCTTGTAACAACACAAAATAGCAAATCACATATCCTCTTTGGCCTAAGTGCACGTGGTTAGTTTTGTCCAAATGTTGATTGTTTGTCTTTTTTTGCTTGAAAAGCTATTTCTCAATTGATAAATGAGTCCAAAACTGATGCTTGATATTCTGGTCTGCAACCCATCCCAGCCCACTCCCATGACTCTCCCCTGAAGGGGCTGTTCTCCTCGAAGAGATATTTACCCATGAGCAATGGCACACGTGTTTATTACAGCAACCCAAGGCATGACCTATGCAATCCCCCCCAATTTTTTTTGCATCTGCTGTCATCAAATGCCACATAGCAATTTCGATAGGTCTCAGCAAGTCCACTGTGACATCTCGAATCTCATGTATAGTCCCCTCGCAAAACACACTTATGCTTTCAGGTGGATTCACTATGGCGAAGATCTGGTAATTTGTCCCTAAGGTAGGACCACATAAAGGTTTACCTCTCCCGTGGTCTCCAGGGCACACAAAGTGAATTGTTCACAGCTGGTTTGGTACAAAGAAGAAGAAAAAAAAAACCTAAGGCTTAAAAGGATCGATTGAGATCAGTTTAGGTAAACACAAAGATGCATGCTTGTCGATGGCATTAGCCAACACGGTTAGATGCTTCTACACAAATTAAAAATGACTGTCTTCCTTTTCAGACACCGCACTCAGCCGTCGATAATACGCTAAATACATCCCTGCCTGTCTTGGCACTGTTATTACCGTCTTTCCTCAAATGTTTTCGTGCATCTCTTTCAACTTTCATTGGACTAACCCTCAACTGGATTGGCCGTAAGGTTCGAACTGCTTGCAGAATAAAGACCATAGCAAAACACCTCTGGAAACCCGTTTTGCACCAAATATTTTGCCCAATCATGTGTGCCGACGGCCCCATGTAATTACTTAGAGGGCAGTCGATCTGTTATTTGTCTTCATCAGGATAAGTGACCCATCCATACTTCTGGTCCTAAATCCCCAATTTGAGGAATAATCTTTGAGAGGGCATGACGTTGAGAGACCTAGGGGGTCATGGGTCCGAGCAAGGCAGTCTGTGTGCGACTGTGCGTGTGTGGCAATCTGTTGGAGTGTGTGATGCAATCATCAGCTGATGATGCAGTTGCTGTGCCAAGCCTGGCCTTATCTTTGATTCATTCTGTAATGCCGATATGTTGCAACAGCCATATGAGCCTTCTTTTCAAGGACTTGCCCATCATGATTCATAATGACTGACTCGAGACACACAATCATTTGCCGCCCTTCCTTTCCCCATGAAAGCAATAATGATGGATTAAAAAAATAAAAGTTTTATACAGTCTAGCACCTGCGATTTCCTATGAATGACGAGATAGTCTGTTTAGTTGCTGAACATTATGGAATATATGCCTGGCGTTGGCTTAATGGTAAGGGTGGTGAGCTTGGGATCTGAGGATCCTGAGTTCTAAATCCCACTTGGCTGTTGAATTAATACCAGGTGGGGCTGACTCTGCCCGTCATCCTTCCGAGGTCGGCAAAATGAGTGCCAGCTTGCTGGTATCCTGTGTCGGAGTAGCGACCCATCCAGGATTGTACCCTATAGCCAAGGAGACTGGTTAGGCAGCACCAACACTCTGCACAGAGTATGGTCCCGATGGAGGGATGGATGGATTATGGAATCTTCTTTGAGCCTCTTGAAGTTTTGGTTGAATCTAACGGAGTGAAATAATGGCAGCAACACGTCACAAATTCCTTATTTATGTTTAAATGTAGTGGATGAAGTCAGATGTACAAATGCAGTGGATGAAGTCTGAAGACAGATGTGTAAATGTAGTGGATGACATCTGAAGACAGATGGCTGCAGTGAAATGGCTACAGATAAGTGAGAAACTGCTTAATCATGAATAGCTTTATCATGTCATCTTGCCTTGAGCCATTGTTCGATGTGTTAAACGTTGAGCCTTGCGTTCAATTTGTAGCAGAATAGAATCAGAATAAGAGTAGAAGGGCATTCAGTAGAGCGCATACCTCCAACACATGCCTCATCCACAAGAACATATCGGGCCCATTACATTTTTGAAATATCATGCTATATATCACTTTTGGCCCTATCTCTCAATGGTGAAGAACCACATAAAAAAAAAAAAATTCTCGTATCCAGATTCGGATAAGGATTTTCACCAAAATCGAATCAATTTGTCAAGGTTACACACGCAATCTGTCCAGCAAGTTTCATTTGAATCTGTCCACAACTTTTTGAGATACCTTGCTCACAAACAAACAAACAAACAAGCAGTCATCGACTGGTACTTACGAAATCGTCAACTTGACCTCTGACCTTGCCTAATAAAAGCTGTCTCTAGAGAAGGTAGCGACGCAAACCAGAAGTTTCTACGATGATTTTGTCCCAAACCATCAAAGATCGTAAAGTCAACCGAAGCAAAAATCTCCATTTCTCCATGCAATTATTTAATATTATTTTATCAGTCACAAAACCATAATATGCGGCCATCCACTAACAATCTTTACATAATCCGCCGGCTTAGCGAGTCACGCTAAAGTTTACAATAAAAAAAGACTTTTAAACACCATCTTTATCGAAAACACCATCAGCGCGCACAAGGAAAACCATTACGTAACTCAACGCCGCCTCTGCTTGAGTGCGCTGCATCACGTGACGACCCGTGAAGTGGCAAGTGAAATATTTTTCATACAATCTTAAAACGTCTCCAAAACATCCGATTTTTACCAGAATTTCGACAACCGAGTGTTAAGCGTCCTAAGCAATCGCAAAAACCGAAGACAAAATTAAAATCGAAGTTAAAACGAACTCGTAACGTCGAGCGAAGCAAAAATCTCCATTTCTCCACATAATTATTTAATATTATTTTATGAAAGTCACAAAACCATAATATTCGGTCATCCACCAACAATCTTTACATAATCCGACAGCTTAGCGAGTCAGACATGCGACGATTATGTTTATTGGGATAAAAAATGACTTTTAAACACCATCTTTATCGAAAACACCGTCAGCGCGCACACGGAAAACCTTTCCATGATCAACGACGCCTCTGCTCGAGCGCACTGCATCACATGACGACCCGTGACGCGGCGAGTGAAATATTTTTTATACAATCTTAAAACGTCTCCAAAACATCCGATTTTTACCAGAATTTTGACAACCGAGTTTTAAGCGTCCGAAGCGATTGCAAAAACTGAAGACAAAATTAAAATCGAAGTTAAAACGAACTCGTAACGTCGAGCGAACCAAAAATACTCCATTTCTCCACATGAATTTAAGGAATTATGTTTGACCTCAATGTGACCTTGACCTTTGACCGATTTTGACCAAAATCTAATGAGTGCTCGTCATCGCCCTCCTGAATCACGTGGTATAACTTGACATTGGTAGCTTCTTCCGTTCTCGAGTTATCTGTACCAAACCATCAAAAATCGAATATTTGACCTCACTGTGACCTTGGCCTTTGACTGATTTTGACCAAAATCTAAGCAGCGCTAGCCATCATCCTCCTGAATCACGTGGTGTAATTTGATATTGGTAGCTTCTTCTGTTCTCGAGTTGTCATGCCTACAAACAAACAAACAAGCAGTCATAGACTGGTATTTACGAAATCGTCAACTTGACCTCTGACCTCGTCTAATAAAAGCTGTCTCTAGAGAAGGTAGCGACGCAAACCAGAAGTTTCTATGATTATTCTGCACCAAACCATCAAAAATCGAATGTTTTGGATATTTGACCTCACTATGACCTTGACCTTTGCCCGATTTTGACCAATATCTAATCAGCGTGATTCATCGCCCTCCTGAATCACTTGGTGCAATTTGACATTGGTAGCTTCTACCGTTGTCGAGTTATCATTTTTTGGATGTTTGACCTCACCGTGACCTTGACCTTTGACCGATTTTGAGCAAAATCTAATCAGCGCTAGTCATCGGCCTCCTGAATCACGTGGTGTAATGTGACATTGGTAGCTTCTTCCGTTCTTGCGTTATCTGTACCAAACCATCAAAAATCGAATATTTGACCTCACTGTGACCTTGACCTTTAGACCGATTTTGACCAAAGTCTAATCAGCGCTAGTCATCACCCTCCTGAATCACGTGGCGTATTTTGACATTGGTAGCTTCTTCCGTTCTCAAGTTGTCATGCCTACAAACAAACAAACAAGCAGTTATAGACTGGTACTTACGAAATCGTCAACTTGACCTCTGACCTTGTCGAATAAAAGCTGTCTCTCGAGAAGGTAGTGATGCAAACCAGAAGTTTCTACGATGATTCTGTACCAAACCATCAAAAATCGTAACATCGACCGAAGCAAAAATCTCCATTTCTCCACGCAATTATTTTATATTATTTTATCAAAGTCACAAAACCGTAATATTCGGCCATCCAACAACAATATTTACATAATCCGATGGCGTAGCGAGTCAGGCATGCGACGATAACCTTTATTGGGATAAAAATGACTTTTAAACACCATCTTTATCGAAAACACCGTCAGAGCGCACACAGAAAACCATTGGTGATCAACGCCGCCTCTGCTCAAGCGCGCTGCACCACGTGACGACCCGTGACGCGGCGAGTGAAATATTTTTGATACATTCTTAAAACTTCTCCAAAACATCCGATTTTTACGAGAATTTCGACAACCGAGATTTGAGCGACCGAAGCGATCACAAAAATCGAAGACAAAATTAAAATCGAAGTTAAAACGAACTCGTAACGTCAAACGAAGCAAAAATCTCCATTTCTCCACGCAATTATTTCATATTATTTGATGAAAGTCACAAAACCATAATATTCGGCCATCCACCAACAATCTTTACATAATAATCCGACAGCTTAGCGAGTCAGGCATGCGGCGATAACCTTTATTGGGATAAAAAAAAATGACTTTTAAACACCATCTTTATCGAAAACACCATCAGCGCGCACACAGAAAACCTTTACATGATCAACGACGCCTCTGCTCGAGCGCACTGCATCACGTGACGACCCGTGACGCGGCGAGTGAAATATTTTTTATACAATCTTAAAACGTCTCCAAAACATCCGATTTTTACCAGAATTTCGACAACCGAGTTTTAAGCGTCCGAAGCGATCAAAAAAACCGAAGACAAAATTAAAATCGAAGTTAAAACGAACTCGTAACGTCGAGCCAACCAAAAATACTCCATTTCTCCACATGAATTTAAGGAATTATGTTTGACCTCACTGTGACCTTGACCTTTGAACGATTTTGACCAAAATCTAATCAGCGCTAGTCATCGCCCTCCTGAACCACGTGGTATAATTTGACATTGGTAGCTTCTTCCGTTCTCGAGTTATCTGTACCAAACCATCAAAAATCTAATATTTCACCTCACTGTGACCTTGACCTTTGACCGATTTTGACCAAAATCTAATCAGCGCTAGCCATCACCCTCGTGAATCATGTGGTGTAATTTAACATTGGCAGCCTCTTCTGTTGTCTAGTTGTCATGCCTACAAACAAACAAACAAGCAGTCATAGACTGGTACTTACGAAATCGTCAACTTGACCTCTGACCTCATCTAATAAAAGCTGTCTCAAGGGAAGGTAGCGACGCAAACCAGAAGTTTCTACAATTATTCTGCAGCAAACCATCAATATCGAATGTTTTGGATATTTGACCTCACTGTGACCTTGAATTTTGACCGATTTTAACCAATATCTAATCATCGCTAGCTATCACCCTCCTGAATCACGTGGTGTAATTTGACATTGGTTGCTTCTTCCGTTCTCGAGTTATCATGCCTACAAACAAACACACAAACACAAAAACACACATAGAAACAAACACACACACAAATAAACACACAAACAGATGACGGAAGTCATCAATATACTTACGAAATCTTTAGATTTCATAAGTAACAAACACACCGAGAGGGGTGAAAACAACCTCCTTCACCTTCGGTGGCAGAGGTAATTATTCTGTGCTTGCTTCACAGGCAGGGTATTGCATAAAAGGAGGGTTCAGTTCTCCACCGAGCATTAAATATGGTTGTCTCTTTTGCTGTTAGCCACTTGTGGACCATGAAGATCCCACGTTAAAGGTGTATTTTGAAGAGCAAGCCCTTGCATGTTGGTAAAATCTAAAATCCTGATTCGGTGGCCAAATACTGCTTTGGCTTTTACATATACACACTTTTCATAAATTGGTGTGTGTGTGTGTGTG
>BROF01003289.1:18222-33946 GCA_024346535.1 Eptatretus burgeri | reverse complement strand
ATATATATATATATATATATATATATATTTCCAGTATATCCACTGATTGACTGCCTGATATTAAAGATCAGGACCTTCCAGACACCCTCGAAAGATGAAATTTTAACAGCTGTTAATTGATAGAATGAGTGCAATCTGCAGTAATCTTTGGTGAAATTTACCACCTTTACCAATCACAAATAGCTCAAAGGTAGTGCACTCATTAATTACGAAATCTGGATCAAATTGGTTTGATCAACAAAGTAATAAGATCTGATTGGTAATGATAGCCATGGCACTTTAGACAGGACGTTGCATCCTGGAGTTTAAGCCTGCTGTTCCGTGTGCAATCACTGGAACTTGCCGAGGTCAAAGGTCACGCGACTCCATTTGGAAAGAGCAGGGAGTTGTGTGATGATTTCCTGGCCATATTCCAAATTCCCACTATGGATTTGCACTGTGAACGCAATGGCACACTACCTAATGTATTTGTTGCCTAAAACAATGGATTTTTTTTAATGCCTACTCTCGCTTCATTGAAGAGTTCGATCAGATTATCTCAAATGAGTATTTGTCTGACAATTCAATGCTATTCCGCAGCAGTTTTTTCCAAGTCAATCGAATTTTATTTCATTTATAGCTTGAGTGCAACTTGGTAATAAATGGTAATTCCACCTTCGCTTTTCCACCTCTCCCACCAATTTATCTTTACTTCACACATTTTTTCATTCTCCTCTTTAAATATGCTTAATGATGGCTTCTCTCCTGCCTTTCCAGCTTCCCACCATCATTCCTTTTTCTGTTTTTACAGATTATAGTTCATTAAGGATTTGTTTATCTCATTCTTTCGCAGTTCAAGTTCCTAAATTATTTTTCGAATAATAATAATCTAAAGCTAGTTTTACCTTAAATATTCTCATATTGATAATAAATCTCAAATATTCTTGCCAAATATTAAATTTGTTGCCACAACGTAGACCCCTTTTGATCCTGAAACCCAATTACTCTATTCCCATTTCCTTGTGTATAATCCCAAAGCTCACCCCAATGCAAACTTTGTAAAAGTACAAAAAAAAACAAGTTAAAAAATAAAAGGTCAACAGCAGAACATACCTGCACAATGTCGAGCAGAAAGATCGGAAGGTAAAATCCAATAACATTTTCGGTCATCTGATAGGGCACACCTCCCAATGCAAAGCACACCTTGCTGTAGGTTCGTAACTTTGGGTTCTGTGGAAAAAGGCAGGAAGGTGGGTTGGACAATGTCATATTAAAATGTGGGTTAGGCTTTGAGGTGGTGTTTATTATGTTGAGCCTTTGTATCATGGGTTGTTGAAAAGGAATTATATATATATATATATATATATATATATATATATATATATATATATTAGTGGGTTTAGGTGTTAAGCCTGGTGTTGGCGCAGTGGTTAGGGCAGCGGCTTGGGATCCAAAAGGTCCTGAATTCAAGCCCCGTTGGGCCACTGAATTAATACGCCAGGGGGTTGACTCAGCCTGTCATCCTTCCGAGGTCGGCAAAATGAGTACCAGTATACTGGGCCGGTGTATACCCCGGTTAAAATAGGTGTACCATATCCCTGTGTCGTATGAGGCGACCAGGGTTGCGTCAGGAAGGGCATCCGGCGTAAAACATGTGCCAAATCACTATGCGGATCATACGGATGATCCGCTGTGGCGACCCCGAACGGGAGCAGCCGAAAGAAGAAGAAGAAGATATATATATTAGTGGGGTATGCTTACACAATGTAAGCAGTAAAGAACTGTGCATCCCCTATTGTCTCGGGTTGCTCACCTGCATTTGATGTTTCATTTATATTTTCATTTACGGATGCTTTCTGATAGGTCTGTGATTTATACTGGTGTATCGGTTTCGATGTCCATCGGAATGAAAAATCAGCGTGCTTCCCCATTGTCTTGGGTCGTTCACCTGCATTTATTTTTTCATTCATTTATATTTTCATTTACGGAAGCTTTCTGACGGTTCTGTGATTTTTTTTTATTCTGGTGTATCTGCTTTGATGTCCATCGGCACAGAAAATTTCAGCTTTTTGTGTCAGCTGGAAGGTACCGACCTTTAATATCACTCAGTAAAACAGTCTGTCAGTCAGTGAGACAGTGGTTACAGTGAGCTTTATATATTATATTATATCTATATTTGGAAACACACGACTGATTGCGACATTGCTAAAAGTTGGTTGTTGGGAAGGAGTTACGAGTAGAATGGGGAGTGGTGGCTCAGGAAGAATGCCTATTTCAGCCACCAACCTCCTTCGACATCCGTCCAACAGGCTTTGCAACTTGTCTAAGTCTGTAGCAAGAGGAATTCCAGGATAACGCTGCGGAATTCAAAAAATGAAATGGGAAGTCGGTGAGGTTTGTAGACAGTGACCCACGCTTGTGAGAAAATCATATATTACTGCCAAACTTTCAACCTTTATCGCTTTGACAGCTAAAGTAATCTGGGAGGAAGCCAACATGCCGACCCTCATCATCAATAAGAAGCGCAAAGAGCATTTAACTTTATCGGATGCCTCATAAGAAGGTCGTGCCTGACAGGTGGCCACCTGGCAGAACTCCCACACGTGGATCTGCAGTTTAAGGAATGAGGAATGTGACCACATGCCCACTCTCAATCTTCATGTCTCAACAATTCTTCCACCATCCCCTGCCCCCTCACCCCCCTACAAAATACGAGTGGTACACCCTCTGGCAGGGACTTGCCCATAACGGGGATGTTTAGAGTAGGTGAAGTGGCCAGGCCATGTTGTTATGACCACACTTACTCACAGAGGATATCCTGGAGCGGCGGGTTTGGGGAGCCAGAGCAAGCACAGCAAACTTTACGGTTCGTACACAATAGCAAGGACCCATGCCCGGGGGACCTTGGTACCAGGGCCTGTTTACACTGCCCAGCAATGGCTAAAGTCAACATAGTTAACACCACTCGTGGAGCTTTTGGAAGCTTTGCCTCAAGAGTAGGGATTAAAATAAAAAAACTTCCAATGTTTAAAATACAGCTGGTTGATAAGAAAGTAAATGCAAGAAAAATAATTAAAACTTTAAATATATGTATTATCAAAGTTTTTATCCTTTTCAGATGTAAAAACAATTATTGTAAGAATAATAATTATTATTATTATAATTATAATACTAAGGAAGGTGGGGCAAGATTCCTCTGTTGGGAAAGATGAGGCAAGATACCCTCTTCCATTCCGGCCCACTCACTCAATGCCCGTACATACATCCTCAGTAGTTTTGTTTAGGATAACTTTCCATTTTAAAATTGCCTGCTATACCATTAGCAAGAGAGCCCTGTGGTGTGGACGTTCAGGAGATTGAACATACAACCGGGACCAGGAAAGTTATACTGGGTAATGGTGGTGGTGGGGAGGTTCCCCTCCCCCAAACTCACTGTAATTCTGAGATTTCAGCCTAAACTACAATATTATCAACCGCAAAAAGGTGAGGACAGACTTTAAATGATTGCAAGATGATGATGGTCCTCAAAGAGGTGGATGAGATAAAGGTAAGTATAGTTTGAACAGTTGTACCATGCTTTACAAGAACACTTAGATGTGTCTCACATGTATTTTTCACAAACCATCCCTGACATTATAATAGGCTTCAAGTGTTTATAAAGAGCATTCAAGGCTCAATGAACAGTTAATCATTGAATAAAATCAGACTTTGAGGTAACGATACAAACAAGGAGGCAAAAAAGTGAAAAGATGTTCCTTCAGGAGGAATGGAATGTACGGTCGAACATGGTTTTGCGTTTAGAACTCAAACTCGAGCTTTTTCACGAAGAGGGTTCAGCTTCACTAAACGAAGACGAAGAGCTCAGAACTTTTTCCTGAGACTCAAAATAGAAACACAATAACCTCGGAAGTAATTGACAATTCCATGTATAACTTGAGGATTTAACAACACCAAGGACAGGTCACAATTGATTTAATAATAAAAAGATAAAGCCAATCAGGTCAGTTAGGATTAAGCAGAGAAAGCCACTGAAAGCAAGTGTCCAATGGGGTTGGAGGAAATTCATCTCTTCTTGCCTCGCTGACTGTGAAGAGAAAAGTGACGCCATAAAAAAGATGGTGTCACTGGCAGCCAGAGTGTGATGTCACTTCCCCCAAGCTCAGCAGTTGTGTTTGTCTGAAATCAAGTGTGGTGTGTGTGTGTGTGTGTGTGTGTGTGTGTGTGTGTGTGTGTGTGTGTGCGCACGATTTGTAGTTCTCGCTCTCCCCTGAACTTGAGACCTTGAATAAAAAAGAAACCTGTCTGAACACAGAGCACATGATGCTGGTATCCCAGATTCAAATCCCATTGGCTGTGTTGATTGGTTTGCAAGTAATTGTCCACCAACGTCCTTGTAATTCAATGAAAAGTACACCGATGCCTCTAATGTCCTTGTCCTACATGTGGTAAATGCAAAACCCCATCCATGAGCCTAAGATCACTGTAACAACAACAAAAGGCACCTTATATAGCAGCATGCACTTAGGGGAGACACACAAGAGGTCTCCATACCGCCGACACACCCTTGAACCAAGAAAACATTCCGGTGTGATTGTTAATTGTAGACAAGCAATTTCGACTTTGGCCTTTCCCACTGATAAAAAAACAACAACACAAACTCAAGACCCAAACTTCTGAACCGAAAAATGAACTGTCCAAGGAGAAGAACCATTTCCTCTCTTGAAGTATTGTTCATAAGTGGGCAATGTCCACCTCCAGTAACTGAGAAATGAACCGTCCAATAAAAACCGTTTCTTCTCTCGAATTACACCTGTAGTTTGAAAAGATTGTGATTCTCATCAAAGTAGCAGTCATTTCTCATATGGGGGAAATGTCCACCGACAGCAGTGGGCTCCAGCCAAGCTACACCAGGAAGCCAAATGGAGAGGAAAGTACAAGCTCGTCTGAGTGGCACAAAGCCCTGGTAAATGTGTATATGTATATAAAAAACACAATTGCTGGATTTCCCTTATCAGGAAATAAATAATTGTAACAATACAAAACTGCTCACTCGACCCGAGGTTGAGTTATGCCTTAAACCTCTGGCATATGATTTATAAAAACGCGCCTTGGAGTCAAAAACAGGAAGGACTTGTTTTGGTGATACAATTAATAAGTGATGGCGTTCCTTGTTTTCCTGTCTTTAGCAACCAGACACGTAGTGGACCTGGAGACTTGATCATTATAATGTGTCTGGAGCACTTGACTGCTGGTTGCATCGTTTCTGAAGACACAGGGCTATGCTGATAATGCAGTGCTCCCCCCCCATAGCCATTGACAAGGGAAGTAATTCAGAATTTGACCATGGCAGGGCACACAGCGGCCTCGTTTTTAAAGATACCATGGGAACTTTAATGTCCAACAGTGAATCCTAGCAGATGAGGCAGCCAGCTTAATGTCCCCTCCGTAAGACGTCACGTCGCTGCAACTCCATGCCTTTGAATCACCGGGATGGCAGTGTATTGTGTGCACGGGAAGTGAACCCAGACAAGACAGCTCAAAGGGGGGCACGCCACCTCAGAGTCCAGGAGACCGGATGAAGTTGAGCGAGAAAACAAGAAGCAGAGAAACAAACCTTCATAATTGAACAACTTCCTTTTTGGCCAGGAAGCTTCAGGAAGGCCTTAGGAATAATTTGATATCGCCATTAGCAAATATACACAAAGATTGCACCAATCATCAGATTAAGAACAAGGGATGAAAACCGATTATTCTGAATGAAGCGCAATGTTCAAATTTTATCTTTTTTTTTTTGCTTGCACGTTTTGTGGGAAAACAGAAACATTTAAGTGGCACATGGTTAGGGGTCAAAGGGACGGTGAGGGGTCAAAGGGACAAGAACTCAGGTATTTGAAATGACATGCCTGTTTTCAACACCCAGTACTTGAATGATCCATTTTGTGTGAATTTTTATGAAATTTGAATTATGTCTGGATTGTGAGTCATCTGAGATCAGCACATGGTAAGATTAGATGACTAACACAAGGAAATTAGACACAGGTTGAGGCAATTCAGCCCATCATGCCTGCGGCACATCAACACCACACCAACTTACCAACACTGGATCAAAACAAGAAAATGGAAAACGTTTTTGTTTTTTTAAAAATCAAGTGTTTTTTTTGAAGTTTTTTTGTTGGAGTTTTTGTATTTTTTTCTTCCCAGGGAGGGAGCATGGGCTTGGGTAAAAAAAAACACACAACGTCAACCGCACAACACCCCTTGACGAGACCCTCACCAACAGCACTCCGTGCACACGCACACAATCAACCATCAATGCTCAAGCTACCTAAAAGTCCTGCCAACATCCCAACATAGTGGGGTATCGGGATCTTCGATTTATTTGTTATTCGATTCACCGGACAGGGTTTCTGCCCGATTTCGAACCACGATTCCTCAGCTTACTGTGGAATGAAGCATGTTACATACTTCAGAAATAGCACGGTATCCTGGCAGGTCCACAGGCACTTCACACTCAGCCTATGCTCAGCATGCAAAAAGAAAAAAAAAATCTCTCAAATTCCCAAGAGGACACAAAATGAAATGTTTGCATTTCAAAGCCATTTTTATGTCGTGTGACCTCACAATGAAGGGTACACCTAACATACGATAATGTGATGTCAGAGAAATATCATACCAAGCATACCTTTCATTGTTAGGATATTCACAATGACTGCTGCTTTGATGACTATCACAAATAGATTGAATCTGGAGGTGTAGTTCATTCCGATCCAAGTGGGAACGTTTGTGTAACTATAAATGGAACTATCAACCTTGAGGGTTGATCACCAAATATTGGTACAGTCCGACAGGAGGGTGCAGAAGTAGCACACTTACCTTTGAGCCATCTAATCTGGATTAGATTCACTAACTGATGACAAACTATCAGGTTTGCGCGTCGCATCAAATAAGCACTATCTCAGACCAACATTAATCCGGGTGCCCCATCTTCTAGCTTTGGTTGGTGGATGTAAAATATCCCACAGTATCTTTTAATGAAGCTCGTGGACAGGTCATCGCCAGCACCATGAACAAATTACAAATTCTCAATCAAACCAGCTCCAGTCGAATGTCAGGCTTTGCCCGTCAATTGTTCACCTCCACCTGCAGAACCACCTCCACAATCACTGTTCCGTCCACCAAGCCCCCATTGGTGACTCCAATCAAACATGACAACAGTTGCTTATCTGCCAAGTCTTGCTTCCTCCAAACTAATTTCCCTCTTCTACATTGTTCGAGTTCCTCCGTCAGCATTGAGATGTGTATTGCAAAAGCTGCCGCAAAGAATTCAAGAAATTAATATTTTTAAAGGAATTCTTCATTCAAGATCGTATCATCCTCACCTGATAGATGTGTTTTTTGTTTTTTTTACGTGAAGTCACCCATGATTATATACTTCGAGAGTGAAGATATGTCATGCCCTTCACACATATACTCACGCAATGGGAATCACACAAAACTGTGCTAGCTTCTAAAAATAACCATTGATGCGTAATGCTCAAAAAAGGATGGATCTTTCCCCCTTGTTTTACATCAATGGTGTAACCAGAAGAAATATACAAACCTCAAACGAATGCCACAGGCTATACCTGTCAGTTTCTTCAGAGTTGTGGCATAGCGAGCATTTCTAGAGGCCACAGCACTGAAAGTTCACCCCACCCAAGGATAACCAGACAAGTAAAACCACACCTGGTGTATCCATCCATCCATTGGGACCATACTCTGTGCAGAGCATTGGTGTTGCCGAAGCAGTCTCCTTGGCTATTGGGCACAATCCTGGATGGGTCGCCACTCCAACACAGGATACCAGTATGCTGGCACTCATTTTGCCGACCTCAGAAGGATGACAGGCAGATTTAACCCCACCTGGTAATAATTCAACAGCCAAGGTGGGATTTGAACTCAGGATCATAGGATCCCAAGCCCACCACCATAACCATAAAGCCAACACCAGGCAAACACCTGGTGTATGGGTGTATGTTTTCACAGAAGTCGGACATCTCGACAGCAAATACATCGTCGAATACAATCACATGATGAAATGATGAGAAGACACGAAGGATTTTCTAAACTATAAAGGCAAACTACTTTGGAATCTCAGCGATATCAGGAAAATGGTACGAATGGAACGACGTTCACCTTGCATTAGAATCCTGTTTGGTGAGTGTTCACAAATGTTTCCACAGAAATTGTTTTCAACCAACATGTGAGATTGTAAAATCGCACTGTTGACATTCGTGCTTGAGAAAAAGTGGGTGCATATCAAACAGATTAGTCAGCCACTGGAAGAGGTTCAGTCATCAAAAGCCTCACCTTCAAACTTGGCCAACCACAGAGCAAATGTGGCCTCCAAAGCTAGTCGCAACCTCTCTCATTTGCAAATCATTCCTTTAAAAATCAAAAAACTACTCACGGTCTACAAGGCCTTTGTCTGGAGATCAATGGAGTACTGCTCTCTACTATGGGCTGGCACTGCAGCATCACATCCGTCTCTCCTCGATTGCGGGACGTTGAAAGCTCTCAAAATTCTTGGAATCTCCCGCGATAAGGCCGAAGCACAGGGTCTGTTTCTCTCAGTTCTCAGACAAGTCAATGGCCTCTGTTTTTATTTAACCACCTGGTCCATTATCCTCTGCTCTCTCAGCCCCACGACCCTCCCCCAGCTCCTCCAGAATGCCCAGTTCTTCCAGTAACTGGTGAAACTTCCAATATTCAGGATGACTGCACACCTCAACTTTTTTACACCTCAATTCTCCCATATATGGAACCACCTTCCAGAGGCTGTCCAATCACACCTTTCCCAACTTGGTCTTAAGCAGGTGGTGCACTGTCATCTCACACTTGCATATAATTTTTTTCAATCCCAATTAACCCTTCCTAACCAAACCCTTAAGCTCGCAAGTTGCTATGGTTCCTCCACTCCTGCACCCGACCATCCACTCCTCCACTCTGGCAACTGTCTGTCTATCCTTTCATTCCCTTGCTTATTTTGGCTACCTCCACACTGTAAGTTCCTAACCTTCTCTAACATTACTCTTACATGATCAGTCTCGATCCTGCAAAGAAAATACAAATCTTACAACACAACAAATTTGTCATAAGTACCTTACCCTCATGCAAAGACATCTTTAATTTTAAAATACTTAAGTTTTTTGATGTCTGGTTGGCTCAATGGAGTCATTACGACTCTCGAATTGACAATATCTACTCCTGACTTGAAATGGTTAAAACCTTAGAAGAGAAATACGATTTTAAAAAAAGTCTTTAAAATACAGACGCAAGTCAATATCTCAAACCCACTGAAGAAATGTCGATGCAACCCCGCAAAGTGACATAGATATCTGACGCTAGTTTCGGGCTTATGCCCTCGAACTTGAGAAATCGATCAACCCAAAAACCAGCTTTCAGGCAGGGATAAAAATCACGTGGGTGGTTCAACAAGTGCAATAATTGGGGGAATAAAAAAGAGAAAAGAAAAAATATGTCGTTTTTGACCCTTTCTCTCAATGGTGAAAAATCACTTTTAAAAAAATTCTAGTTTCCAGATCCAAATATTCACCAAAATCTAATCAATTTTGGCCTTGTTACACACCTCGCCTGCCCACCAAGTTTTGTCCTAATCCGTCCATAAGGTTTTGAGACATGCTCACAGACAGACAGACAGACAGGCAGATGTGAAATATATACAGATACAGGGGTGAAAAGATAACCTCCATTCACCTTCAGTGACGGAGATAATGAGAAAAGGAATTTCAGGCCCAAGTTTGACGTCACAGACCTTAGTTCCACGAATTTTATGATTTTGCATTCACTTGTCATGATGGATGGATCAAAGTAAACTTTAGCAAAACAAATTCTTGAATTTCGAAGAATTCTTTAACTCTTTATTGGAAACGTCCATCTAAAGGTGCCTGGAGTAGCTTCCGTTTGTCTTTACATTGCTTTTTCACTGAAATATTAGATTGAAACATGGACGACAGATTGAGGCTGCAGAGCTACACTCGGAGGACAAAAGGAAAATTTTCCTGTTAGAACTGGAAAGCTGTTTGAAGGTCAACAGAGCAAATACAAAGCATTGTCTCTTGTTCCAGCAACTCCTTAATTTGTCCCCAACGACAAACTCTCCAGTCATACGAAGTTCACACATTTCTCAACCAAATAATCATTCTTAGCTCCATATGTATACTTAGATGAACTGGAACTCTACATGCCATTTTGATGACATCGTTGTGCAGCAAGAGTAGTCTCTTGGTAAGGGTTATGCTGGGTGGTTTGCCATTACCTTCGCAGCAGTCAATCAGGGCAAGAATTTGGAATTTGTTCAGGGTGCCAGCGATAGCTCGCCCACTCTTCGTGACATACACCGTGCGATCTTTGAAGGCCACCCACCAATGCTATTTGACAGGACACCAAGTTTCACGTCCATCTGATGGACGTCAGACACATGGATGAATTGTCCTGCCTGAGAGACACCAGAATGAGAGTATATAGCTGGGTCAGGATTCGAACCGAATCTAGACGGCTCAGAGGTGATGACACATCTCAGCCATCCTGACAGCCCCATTCGGCTACCATCGCTCTTCATGGATGACAATCGACCCCTTATGAAGTTCACACATCGAGATATTAGCAGGTGTCGCAAGAAGAATGAGAAAAGATGAGACTTGGAAGCTAACTTTATGAACGAAAAGTGCCAAACTCCCCCATTAACCTTAATTTTGGACAAAATTATTCCCTGCAATTTGTACCATGTGCATAGAGATCTGCCTAATAATCAAGGAAGTCATTATGAAACGGTGAAACCTTTTTTTGCTTTTTAAAAACCTGGGATTGAAGAAAATCTGCTCCGAGTCACCATCCTGATACTGGAAGTCAGGCAAGGGATTTGTAATTTGTTCATTGTGCCGGCGACAACGCGCCTACTGCTGTTTCTCGTTCCGAATATTTTTTGAGCGCCCCCTAGTAGACCATTGAGACGGGTGTACTGCCTATTGGTGGACAGCGCTGGGCAGTTCAACGTGCCACCACAAACCGCTTTCTCTCTTACAAGATGAGATTGAGCGTCGCACTCAGTTCAGGGTTTAAGGGCTGGTTTGTCCTGAATTTCCACCCATCGTTTTCATTTATAGCAACATATTTGTTCAGGTATGCCACGCATCTGTTGAGAGATAATGCAGAGAGTCAACCACAAAGAAAGTTTTAAAAATAATTAGAGTGTTTAAAATAGTTTTACTTTGAAAGTAGATATACCCGATGTGTGTGTTTATATATATATATATATATATATATATATATATATATATATGTATATACATACATGAGATGAAGTGTGAGTAGGTGACATTATTAGATGGTTGTGTTTGTTTACTTCTCTGAAAATAATCCATCAGTTTGACATGTTCGTGATTTGGAAGAACTAAAAGCTGAACGAAGTGAGCAAACTGGGAGGCGTGAAGGAGGTGCGTCCCTGTCCGATAAGAGTGGATTAACATCTCAGGCTTTCCACGAAGTGCTGATTCTGCAGTTGTCATTGAGCGTGTTAAGAAATGCAGTTTGTTGAGCGCTTTCACCACATCTTGGGTTGGGTTGAAGGAGGTAGTGGGAACTCGGTGGGGAGGGGGGGGTGGCGTGCTCATGGTGGTGGTAATCGAGTTCTGTGTGAAAGGATTACTGTATATCGATTTGCGATTCCAGAGAGGTTGTTCATACTGTTTAGCAGGTTAATTTGATTGGAGATCAGTGTTGAAGGGGGTGGGGGGGGGGTGGCGAGTAAGACAGACACTGAAAAACAGAGAGAGAGAGAGAGACAGACAGAGAGACAGAGAGACAGAGATAGATGGCAGCATCATCATGGACCACGAGCAGTGTGGTCACATGGGTTTCATCATAAGTGGACCAACGCTGTTTGGCCTTCATTTTGAGCTGCATGAAGCATTTAGATATTTCCTGAGCATCCCATCAAAAGGTGAGAGTGTGACCTCTGTGACGTCAGCACTTTCCCCGGTCCTCCTGCCTGGCTGTCTCCATCCCATACAGATTTTAAGGATTCATTTCCATCATATATTTATGTAAACGTGAAGCTTTCTCTTTACACCTTTACACGTAATCTTGCATTGAACAAACATTAATTACCAACACTTTGAATGTGTGTAAATGAATGTGAGATGAGCGCGTTGACGTAAAGACGGGTAAAAGGCACTCAGATTTTAATCAATCGTCATACTTTTGATGACGTAAATGCACCTAAAAGTCACGCAGACACAATATTGGGAGTGTGCACACCTCTTCTCATCTGCCATATGGTCCAGGGTTTGAGTGAGAGTGAAGAAGGAGAAGAAGAACAACGAGCAAAGTGCAGGACGGACGTTCTCATGGAGAGCAAGCTCATTTGGGGCCAGTCCTATATGGGATCCTATTAATTGGTCGTCTCGAACAGCTTCCCCACCCTCCTGATAGATGTCATTACGATGCTCAAGTTTGTGATGCCGAATGTTGTTGCAGTTCCAAGGCTTCATTGTGAAGGATAAACTCCAACCAACACCATTGATCCCAGAACGATGCGACATTTCGGTCACAGGTGACACATTTCGATGGACGTTTCGGTTCCTCTGAATGGAGATTGTACTCAATCAGCCACTCACGGTCTACGACGGACAGGCATAAGGACAAGGAGGCATATCGTGGAACAGCAAGAGGATTGACATTCGACCAGGGAAAGTTCTGACTTGCGAACATTATGTTGGAGGTGGGGGTGGGGTAGGGGGTGATGGTGGAGATCTTCCATGTCGGAAAGCTCTGCCCAGACTGCGACCTCATCCTTCCGCAGATTGTGCACCGGAATACCTGGGTGTCAGTCCACCCGCCACCTCCCCCTCTCATCCCCTCAAACCAATCAGACCCATCCCTCACTTCCCATCCTCCTCTGATCACCTCTCTCCTCCATCTCCTCGATGTCCCTCCATCCCCACCCATCCTCAACGTTCCAATCGCAGGAACACAAACCATGCAATTTATCAAGAAATCGACCCAGAGAGGAAATATATACCCATGTACAGATGCATCACGACCAAAACGATCACGTCCTCAAATAAAACAACAACCAACATTGTCATTCCAGAAACACTTGGCCGTGACCCAGGGTCCACCGTCAGGGATCTTCCCTTTAATATCCGAGTTCTTGTCGAATTGGCGGAAAACCCTCGTCTTTAAAGACTCGTGGGAAATCGTCTGCAATGTCTGATAAGGTACACCTTGAGACCCCGAATCAACGAACGAATGGTATCATCGACCCTTCAGGAGCATGGACCATCGGAGGGCATTCCCACGCATCACCACCACCTCGGTTCAAAATAAAATAATCCCCTTATAACTAGATAAGGTCAACTTAACAAACACAGTGTGGATCATTCGTTCTCGTTAAGACCAATTATTTAAACACGACCGAGGATACACCATTGATAGCACCAGTTCGATGAGAGATCACGACTCCGTGGCCGCACCAACGTCACCGCATGTCACGCAAACGCCCCCATGCAGAGACCGCGTGCGCACAATGAAACACACGTCCGGGGTCTTACCGAAGGTCGTCGCGGAGGCACGAAAGATGGCAGCGTCAGTGGGTTCTCATCGGTGGTCCGCTCTCCGTGAGCCATGACAGCCTTTTCACGGCGAGCGAGTCGGGCTTGCAGTATATATACCGTACGTGGGTAGTGAAGCCGTGAGGGTGGAGCCATGGCAGGGTGTACGTGAAGCAGTCAAGGTTCCTGTTGGTCTCGTACCCGGAGATGATGAACGGTGCGTTCCCATTGGCTGGAGCATCGTGATCCAACGGTACAATATTTAAAGCGCGAGCGTTTCCACAGGTCCACGGTTGTGACCAACAGCGCGTCCCAAGTGCCATCGAGACCGATGATGACGCAATTAAAGTGTCCTCAATTTCTGTACCACTTTGTACAAAGTTTGTCCGGGTACGAGAGCCGCACGGTGTTTAATATTTAAATCCACATCTTGGATCGAAAATACGAGCTCATGTTTTGATGAATTGTAAGAACCATGGTCCATTCAGACCCGACGTGTCACCCAACACGTCCATATGGGAATAGCTTGTTCTTACAAATCAATGGCACTGCGAACATAAAAAAAGAGAAAATTAAATGAATAACTTGGTCTCGTGCGGGCAAAAAGTATTCACCTGACAGCAAAGTCTTTCTTACGTAATACTTCGTCTGAATCATATTCACATCTCATTTGACGCGCAGCACACGAAATGTTGGTTATTACCAGCCCCCTTCAACTAGTGCCCCTCCCCGTTCAACTCGTGCCCCTCCCCCTCCCCTCCCACTTGTGCCCCTCCCCCTCCCCTCCCACTTGTGTGCTTCCCTTTCTGCCGATTCTGTCTGTGCTGCTTTCAATTGCGAAGTCCTTCCCATGAGCTTTCCTGAATCAGCATATGATGGGAAAAGCCTTTGAAGTTTCACTGTCAATAAATCTTCAGTGCAAAGGTTTCAAGGCACTTCCTTTTATTCAAAGCAACCACATGATATTAAAGAGGAGCATATCAGTCTGCGAACAATGGAGGGTTATTGGATTAATATTACATTCATCAACGATTGATTACAAATTTTGTGGAAATGGAAATGCAGCACATTGAAGACTCTGCAATAAACATCTAATCTGAAAAGAAACCATGTCATCCTCAACAAATATACATACACAAATATATATTGAGTCGCCGAAATAGGTGACCCTTATTTCCAGTAATTCTGTCTGTTTGTGTTTGGATGTTTGTTCGTTTGTCATCACCATAATTGGAAGTAAACGTGGGCGGATTTTGACCAAACTTGGGTGGTAGGTACATCTGATGACCTAGTGCTTTGGAAATTGTGATTGCTAGGGACGCTTTGGTTCACCAGCAACAAAGGAAAAACCTTCAAAATCGTTACCGTTCACACGAAATCAATTCCGAAAGCCATTATCCCATGTAGGGTTATGAAATTTGGCACGAATGATCTGCAGGTGATGCTCTATCAAATATTTTCCGGATTTGTGATATATGGAATAGTTTACCCGCAGCGCCCCCTACAATTAGGGTATGCACGAAAATTGGCAAAAATTGAAGGCCCCCTAGCGACCAGGTGAGTGTATCGATACGAATGAAACTTTGCAGGTTCATGGTACTCAATGAGTACTACAACTTTGCCTCAAGACATATTGACCGATATCGCTTAGGTTAAGGGTCAAAGGTCAATTAGTGCAAAAATCGATAATATGCGAGAGCTGGAGGTGCCATCGCGCCAAATGATACTCCTCCTAGGGTTATGGTCGGATGGTCATGAAAATTCACAATAATCGTCTGGAATACATTGTGCACAAACGATCAGGCCGGATTTTCGATTTCGATCTTTGTTCACACACAGCACCCCCTCGAACTTTGAGGATTTCCGATTTTAAACAGCATTTTCGGTACTTTTCATTCAAATGGATACCGAGTAGTTATCAGTCGATGGATCTGGATGAGATTTGATATGTATAATCTTAAGGTGATTCCCTATCCGGTATATGACATCCATTTTGCTCTACATGTTATAGTTTCCATGCTCGGCGACCCATCTCCGCCTACTGGCTTGTATATATATATATATATATATACATTATATATATATACATATATATATATATATATATATATATAAACACACATTATATATAC
>BROF01003289.1:0-14275 GCA_024346535.1 Eptatretus burgeri | reverse complement strand
TATATATATATATATATATATATTCATATATACGCTGACTGCTGACTCAGACACAGACAGTTCTATTCAGCCGATCGCGACACACCGGCGCTCGCAGTCCCACCTTCTGCCGATCGCAGACTCGGCGCTCACTTCTCTGGGCCACTCCCTCTCAGAGCGCTGGGTGGGGCCTATTGTCCGGAGATGGAAAGGAAGAAGAAGAACCTCTTGGTACACCACCACTGCACGAACAAATAACAGACTGTGACAACTCCCGACACACATGTAACGTCCAATTACCGAACAACCTGGCTAAACATGCATTTAATGGGGGATGTGGGCTAATCTTAATAACACACTAAGGGTCATTTCCGCAACACTACCCCCACCTTTCTCCCGAGGCTCTCCCAAGCCTCCATCTGGGGCAGCCCACAGCAATTGCCCTGTCTAACGTACAGCACAGATCTCCCATTTACTCTAACCCACAACATGGGAAGCACCTAACTCCAAAAACCAAAGTGTCACAGGAACATTGGCATGTCCCTATCCCAGTGTGTCAGATCACTAATCTAACAAACAAATTCACACTCTGCACACTACTTAACATTCTAATTATGGATTTGAATGGGAGGGCATTCAATTTTACTTTTAACACTAATATTTGCATCGGAGCAGAACATTCAAAGGTTCAAAGTTCTTTCACGTGCTCGTCCTTCATGCCCCCTCCTGGCTGTATTGTCCATTCACCCCTGAGGGTTTCCTCACTTCGTGGCCTTATTGGCCTCTCACCAGGTGAGTTCAGTCGGCCCAGTGGCCTAATCTCACAAGGAGTTTTTCGGCCCACTGAGCCCACAAAATGGCAAGAATCTTCGGCAACAACGACCCACAAAATGGCATGAATCTTCGGCCGCAGCGGCCCACAAAATAGCATGAATTTTCGGCCGCAACGGCCCACAAAATGACTTCTCGGCCGCAATGGCCTACTCACTAGCAGCAGCAGGCAACAAGCCCTGCATTGGACAGCAGGTGACACAGCAATGGTGATATCGATGGTAAGCAAATGCAGTTAGGAGGCGTTTTTGGGGATGAAAGTGGGTGTGATGACCTCAGACCAGGTGAGATGGAGTGTACCCTTAACCTTCCTTGCCTGACTTGTTTTGGCAGGACTTGTTTTGGCTAAGTTCTCTTCTTTTTTCCATTCTTTCTCTTTTTTTTTTCTTTTACAGACAGGATGGTTTGTTTCTTACTCAACGCTATCTTCGTGGGTGTGTGGCCATGACATACTGGTGGCCTCTATGGCACTTTGAGAGGGTGACCTAGCCTGGCCCTTGCTAACAAAATTTCCCATCAACACAACTCGTACCAGGTGTCACGCATGAATGGTGTGGAGGAGAGTTCATCAAACTTAACCATTTACTTTTAGCTCTCGACAATGCAACAAACCCTGCTATGGCTATAATGATCCTAATAACCCATCTTTCCCGACCTGGCACACTGTTCCATTGTATTAAACCTGGGCAAGGCCCTTATTTGTCTTTTTTCATTTGGTGGTGCAAGGCAAAACTCGTTAGCTGGGGAGTGTGACTACTACTAGGCCTCTTTACCTGCTTCCAATCAGGGGTGGAGGACACCCAGCGACCTCGGGGCTCACCTGAGCGTGCTTCTGGTGCTCCTAACTAAGGGGTGGCTCTCCAGCCCCTATACTGTGATCTCCTAGCACCTATACTGTGCTCTCCTAGCACAAAACCTTCCGTACTCTCCTGGCACTAAACCTACCGTGCTCTCCTGGCACTGAACCCCACCATGCTCTCCTGGCACTGAACCATACCGGGCTCTCCTGGCACCTCCGACAGCCTTTACCTGCCAAGAACCCCCAAAGCCCTGGTGCCCTATTTCCCGACTCACCAACTTCCAATACCATGTCACACTCCCAGCCAGTACCCCCATACCTTGGCCTGCACCTACCCCTTGCAGTCCGCCTGCACAATGGAATAGCAGCCAGAATTCATGTCAAATCCTCTAAGTCCCCCTAACCAACACTAATTTGGTTAAGAGACTCCTACCGACAGGGTACGTTGTTCGCACTCACTCTCCTCATTTGCACAATCACGCCATTCACCCAAACACTTTAGTCATTCATTCCACAGTGCTACACACCCAGTCCACAACACCATCCAACACCTTTCACTTTTATGTGAAAACAAAAACACACCAGTCCCTCGGATACCACTTGGTCATAAAATTTAACTGGTACACTTTTTCGTCAAACCCCAAACAATTTATCTCTACGTCTGTCATCCGCTGGCCTCCTCCATACTGCCCTAATCACAGAGAGCCACCCCTTAGTTAGGAGCGTGAGAAGAATGCTCAGGTGGGCCCCGAGGTTGATGGGTGTGCTCCACCACCGATTGGAAGCAGGCAAAGAGGCCGAGTAGTAGTCACACTCCCCAGCCAACGAGTTAGGCCAATTTGAGACAGTTTTGTGTTTACAAGTCTTTTCGGTGAAATGCAGCGTTTTGCAAATTCGAAGCTAAAATACTGACTATTTCAATAAAATAACGCGTTTTCGCTTGAGAATAGTGATGCAGAACAAAAAGTTGAGTCGGACAATGCTTTTGTTTGGTGAAAAAAAGCTTCTTTTAGGCCAATTTGTATGCCTGGTGTTGGCTCAGTGGTTAGAGTGGCGGCTTGGGATCCGAGGGTCCTGAGTTCAAGCCTCGTTGCCCGCTGAATTAATTCACCAGGGGGTTGACTCAGCCTGCCATCCTTCCGAGGTCGGCAAAATTAGTACCAGCTTGCTGGGATGACCGAGTCATTCAAGTATCCTGCGTCAGAGTGGCGACCTGTCCAGGATTGTGCCCAATAGCCAAGGAGACTGCTTCGGCAGCACCAACGCTCTGTACAGAGTATGGTCCCAATGGACCTTAGGCCAATTTGAGACATTTTTGCGTTTACAAGACCTTTCTGTGAAATGCAGCGTTTTGCGAATTTGAAGCTAAAATACTCACTATTTCAATTAAATCAAGCGTTTTCGCTTCAGATTAGTGATGCAGAACAAAAAGATGAGTCGGACAATGCTTTTGTTTCTTGATAAAAGCTGGTTCTCGGCCAATATGAGACATTTTTGCGTTTACAAGTCCTTTCTTTGAAATGCAGTGTTCTGCGAATTTGAAGCTAAAATACTCACCATTTCAATAAAATCACGCGTTTTCGCTTCAGAATAGTGATGCAGAACAAACAGTTGAGTCGGACTATGCTTTTGTTTGGTGAAAAAAGCTTGTTTTAGGCCAACTTGAGACATTTTTGCGTTTACAAGTCCTTTCTGTGAAATGCAGCATTTTGCGAATTTGAAGCTAAAATACTATTTCAATAAAATCACGCGTTTTCGCTTCAGAACAGTGATGCAGAACAAAAAGTTGAGTCGGACAATGCTTTTGTTTGGTGAAAAAAGCTTGTTTTAAGCCAATTTGAGACATTTTTGCGTTTACAAGTCATTTCTGTTAAATGCAGCGTTTTGCGAATTTGAAGGTAAAATACGAACTAACTCAATAAAATCACGCGTTTTCGCTTCAGAATAATGATGCAGAACAAAAGGTTGAGTGGGACAATGCTTTTGTTTGGTGAAAAAAGCTTGTTTTTGGCCAATTTGAGACATTTTTGCGTTTTCAAGTCCTTTCTGTGAAATGCAGCGTTTTGCGAATTTTCAGCTAAAATACTCACGATTTGAAATAAATCACGAATTTTCTATTCAGAATGGTGATATAGAAAAAATGTTTGAGTTGGACAATGCTTTTGTTTGGTGAAAAAATCTTGTTTTAGGCCAATTTGAGACATTTTTGCATTTACAAGTCCTTTCTGTTAAATGCAGCGTTTTGCGAATTTGAAGCTAAAATACTCATTATTCCAATAAAATCACGCGTTTTCGCTTCATAATAGTGATGCAGAACAAAAAGTTGAGTCGGACAATGCTTTTGTTTGGTGAGAAAAGCTTGTTTTAGGCCAATTTGAGACATTTTTGCATTAATAAGTCCTTTCTGAGAAATGCAGCGTTTTGCAAATTAGAAGCTAAAATACTCACTTCTTCTTCTTTCGGCTACTCCCGTTAGGGGTCGCCACAGCGGATCAACCGTCTCCATTTTGCTCTATTCTCCAAAGCTTCCATTGACACTCCAACCACCCGCATGTCTGCCCTCACCGCATCCATGAACCTCTTCTTTGGCCTTCCTCTTCTCCTCCTGCCTGGTGGCTCCATCTTCAGCATCCTTCTCCCGATAAACTCCGCTTCCGTCCTGTGCACATGTCCAAACCATCTCAATCTCGCCTCCCTCACTTTGTCTCCAAACCATCCTACCTGCGCAGTCCCTCTAATATACTCATTCCTTATCCTGTCAATCCTCTTCACTCCCAATGAGAATCGCAGCATCTTTCGCTCTGCCACCTCCAGCTCTGCTTCCTGTCTTTTTTTTAGCGCCACCGCCTCCAAACCATACAACATAGCTGGTCTCACTACCATCTTACATACTTTCCCCTAAACTCTTGCAGCTACGCATCTGTCACAAATCACTCCTGCAACTCTTCTCCACCCACTCCACCCTGCCTGCACTCTCTTTTTCACTTCTCTTCCACACTCTCCGTTACTTTGGACAGTTGATCCCAAGTATTTAAACCCATCCACCTTCCCCACCTCAACTCCTTGCAACCGCACCATACCACCACCCTCCCTCTCATTTACGCACATGTACTCCGTCTTACTCCGACTGACTATCATTCCCCTTCTCTCCAGTGCGTACCTCCACCTCTCAAGGCTCGCCTCAGACTGCTCCCAACAGATCATGATGTCATCCACGAACATCATAGTCCATGGAGACTCCAGTCTGATCTCGTCCGTCAACCTGTCCATCACCATTGCAAACAGGAAAGGGCTCAGAGTTGATCCTTGGTGCAATCCCACTTTTACCTTAAACCGGTCCGTCATTCCTACCGCACACCTCACCGCTGCACACTGTCCTCAGACATATCCTGCACAATCCTCACATACTTCTCCACCACTCCCGACTTTCTCATACAATGGCACAACTCCGCTCTTGGCACCCTATCATAAGCTTTCTCTAAATCCACAAACACACAATGCAACTCCTTCTGGCCTTCCCTATACTTCTCCATCAACATTCTCAAAGCAAACATCGCATCAGTGGTGCTCTTTCCTGGCATAAACCCATATTGCTGCTCACAAATCGTCACCTCTCCTCTCAACCGAGCTTCCACTGCTCTTTCCCACAACTTCATGGTGTGGCTTAACAACCTTATCCCTCTGTAATTTCCACAGCTCTGCACATCACCCTTGTTCTTGAAAATCGGAACCAGTACACTTAATCTCCACTCCTCCGGCTCCTCTCACTTTCCAAGATTTTATTAAACAATCTGGTTCACACAACCCCACTGCCATCTCTCCGAAGCACTACCAAGCCTCCACTGGTATACCATCTGGGCCAACCGCCTTTCCACTTTTCATCCTCTTCATAGCAGTCCTCACTTCATCCTTACTGATCCACCCCACTTCCTGATTCCCCATCTACACCTCATCCAACCTTCTCTCTCTCATTTTCTTCATTCATCAGCTCCTCCAAGTACTCCATCCACCTTCTCAACACACTCTCCTCACCCGTCAACACATTCCCATTGACGTCCTTTTCACCCTAACCTGCAGCACATCTTTCCGAGCTCGGTCCCTCTGCCTTGCCAATCGGTATAAATCCTTTTCCCCTTCTTTTGTATCCAACTTCTCATACAGCTCGTTATATGCCTTTTTCTTAGCCTTTGCCACCTCTCTCTTTGCCTTTCGCCACCACTCCTTATACTCCTGCCTACTTTCTTCATCTCTCTGACTATCCCACTTCTTTTTAGCCAACCCCTTCTTCCTTATACTTTCCTGTACTTCCTCGTTCCACCACCAAGTCTCCTTATCTTCCTTCCTCTGTCCAGATGTCACACCAAGTCCCTTCCTAGCTATCTCCCTCACCACTTCTGCTGTCGTTGCCCAATCATCCCACCCATCTTTTCCACCATCCAACGCCTGTCTCAACTCCTCCCTAAATTTCACGCAACAGTCTTCCTCCTTCAGCTTCCACCATCTGGTCCTTGGTTCAGCCCTCACTCTCTTCCTCAATCTCACCTCCAAAATCATTCTGCAGACCACCATCCAATGCTGTCGAGCTACACTCTCCCCTGCCACCACCTTATAGTCTCTAATCTCTTTCAGGTTGCATCTCCTGCTTAAGATGTAATCCACCTGTGTGCACTTTCCTCCACTCTTGTACGTCACCCTGTGTTCCTCCTTCTTCTTGAAATACGTATTTACCACTGCCATTTCCATTCTTTTTGCAAACTCTACACAACATTTGCCCTTCCACATTTCTCTTGTTGAGACCGTACCAACCCATTACCTCTTCATCCTCTTTATTCCCTTCCCCAACATGCCCATAGAAATCTGCGCCAATCAACATTCTTTCTTCCTTGGATACACTCTCCACCACTTCATCTAACTCAGTCCAGAAATCTTCTTTATATTCCATCTCACACCGCATATGCGGGGCATAGGCACTGATGACATTCATCATCACTCCTTCAATTTGCAACTTCACACACATCACTCGGTCAGACACTCTCCTCACCTCTAATACCCTCTTGACATAATCTTCCTTCAGGAATACCCCGACACCATAGAAGCAAAAATACTCACTATTTCAATAAAATCGCGCGTTTTCGTTTCACAATAGTGATGCAGAACAAAAAATTGAGTCAGACAATGCTTTTGTATGGTTTAAAAAGCTTGTTTTCGGGTAAACTGAGAATTTTTTGCGCGAATTCGAAGCTGGAATGCTCACTATTTCAATGAACTCACACGTTTCCATTTCAGAATGGTGATGCAGAACAAAAAGTTGAGTCAGACAATGCTTTTGTTTGGTTTAAAAAGCTTGTTTCAGGGTAATTTGAGCATTTTTTTGCTCCAATTTGAAGCTAGGATTCTCACTATTTCAATGAAATCGCACGTTTTCGCTTCAGCATCGTGATGCAGAAAAAAACTTGAGTCAGACTATGCTTTTCTTTGGTTTGAAAAGCTTGTTTTAGGGTAATTTCAGCATTTTATTGCGCGAATTTGAAGCGAGTATGGTCACGATTTCAATGAAATCGTACGTTTTCGCTCCAGAATAGTGATGCAGAACAAAAAGTTGTCGTACAATGCTTTTGTTTGGTTTAAAAAGCTTGTTTTAGGGTAATTTGAGCATTTTTTTGCGCGAATTTGAAGCTGGAATACTCACTATTTCATTGAAATCACGTTTTCGCTTCATAATAGTGATGCAGAACAAAAAATTGAGTCAGACAATGCTTTTGTATGGTTTAAAAAGCTTGTTTTAGGGTAATTTGCGCATTTTTTGTGTGAATTTGAAGCGAGAATTTTGACTATTTCAATAAAATCACACTTTTTCACTTCAGCATTGTGATGCAGAACAGAAAGTTGAGTCAGACAATGCTTTTGTTTGTTCTAAAAAGCTTGTTTTAGGGTAATTTGAGCATTTTTTGCATGAATTTGAAGCGAGAATACTGACTCTTTCAATGAAATCACACGTTTTCGCTTCAGAATAGTGATGCAGAACAAAAAAGTTGAGTCAGACAATGCTTTTGTTTGGTTTAAAAAGCTTGTTTTCGGGTAATTTCAGCATTTTTTTGCGCGAATTTGAAGCAAGAATACTCATTATTTCGATGAAATCACACGTTTTCGCTTGAGAATAATGATGCAGAACAGAAAGGTGAATCAGACAATGCTTTTGTTTCATTTCAAAAGCTTGTTTTCGGGAAAATTGAGCATTTTTTTTGCGCTAATTTCAAGCGAGAATACTGACTCTTTCAATGAAATCACACGTTTTCGCTTCAGAATTGTGATACAGAACAAAAAAGTTGAGTCAGACAACGCTTTTGTTTGGCTTAAAAAGCTTGTTTTGGGTAATTTGAGCATTTTTTGAACGAATTTGAAGCTGGAATACTCAATATTTCAATAAAATCACACGTTTTCGCTTCAGCATAGTGATGCAGAACAAAAAGGTGAGTCAGACAATGCTTTTGTTTGGTTTAAAAAGCTTGTTTTTGGGTAATTTGAGCATTTTTTGCACAAATTTGAAGCGAGAACACTCAATATTTCAATGAAATCACGTTTTCGCTTCACAATAGTGATGCAGAACAAAAAGTTGAGTCAGACAATGCTTTTGTTTGGTTTAAAAAGCTTGTTTTAAGGTAATTTGAGCATTTCTTTGTGCGAATTTGAAGCTGGAATACTCACTATTTCAATGAAATCACACGTTTTCGCTTCACAATAGTGATGCAGAACAAAAAGGTGAGTCAGACAATGCTTTTGTTTGGTTTGAAAAGCTTGTTTTAGGGTAATTTGAGCATTTTTTTTTGTACGAATTTGAATCTGGGATACTCACTATTTGAATGAAATCACACTTTTTCACTTCAGCATTGTGATGAAGAAACAAAAAGTTGAGTCAGCAATGCTTTTGTTTGGTTGAAAAAGCTTGTTTTTGGGTAATTTCAGCATTTTTTGCGTGAATTCGAAGCTGGAATTCTCACTGTTTCAATGAAATCACACATTTCCGTTTCAGAATCGTCATGCAGAAGAAAAAGTTGAGTCAGACAATGCTTTTGTTTGGTTTAAAAAGCTGGCTTTTGGGTAATTTGAGCATTTTTTGCACGGATTTGAAGTGAGAATACTCATTATTTCAATGAAATCACACGTTTTCGCTTCACAATAGTGATGCAGAACAAAAAGTTGAGTCTGACAATGCTTTGGTTTCGTTAAAAAAGCTTGTTTTAAGGTAATTTAAGCATTTCTTTGTGCGAATTTGAAGCGAGAATACTCACTCTTTCAATGAAATCACACGTTTTCGCTTCAGAATAGTGATGCAGAACAGAAAGCTGAGTCAGACAATGCTTTTGTTTGGTTTCAAAAGCTTGTTTTCGGGTAATTTGAGCATTTTTTGCACAAATTTGAAGCGAGCACACTCAATATTTCAATGAAATCACACGTTTTCGCTTCACAATAGTGATGCAGAACAAAAAGTTGAGTCAGACAATGCTTTTGTTTGGTTTAAAAAGCTTGTTTTAAGGTAATTTGAGCATTTTTTTTTGCACGAATTTGAAGCTGGAATACTCACTATTTCAATGAAATCACACTTTTTCACTTCAGCATTGTGATGCAGAACAAAAAGTTGAGTCAGCAATGCTTTAGTTTGGTTGAAAAAGCTTGTTTTTGGGTAATTTCAGCATTTTTTTGCGCAAATTCGAAGCTGGAATTCTCACTGTTTCAATGAAATCACACGTTTTTGCTTCAGCATAGTGATGCAGAACAAAAAATTGAGTCAGACAATGCTTTTGTATGGTTTAAAAAGCTTGTTTTAGGGTAATTTGAGCATTTTTTGTGCGAATTTGAAGCTAGAATTTTCACTATTTCAATGAAATCACACTTTTTTCACTTCAGCATTGTGATGCAGAACAGAAAGTTGAGTAAGACAATGCTTTTGTTTGGTTTAAAAAGCTTGTTTTCGGGTAATTTCAGCATTTTTTTGTGCGAATTTGAAGTGAGAATGCTCACTATTTCAATGAAATCACACGTTTTCACAACACAATAGTGATTCAGAACAAAACGTTGAGTCAGACAATGCTTTTATTTGGTTTAAAAAGCTTGTTTTAGGGTAATTTGAGCATTTTTGCACGAATTTGAAGCAAGAATACTCAGTATTTCGATGAAATCACACGTTTACGCTTCACAATGGTGATGCAGAAATAAAGGTGAGTCAGACAATGCTTTTGTTTGCTTTAAAAAGCTTGTTTTAAGGTAATTTGAGCATTTTTTGCACGAATTTGAAGCGAGAATACTCAATCTTTCAATGAAATCACACGTTTTCGCTTCAGAAGAGTGATGCAGAACTAAAAGCTTAGTCAGACAATGCTTTTGTTTGGTTTAAAAAGCTTGTTTTAACGTAATTTGAACATTTTTTTGCGCAAATTTTAAGCGAGAATAATCACTCTTTCAATGAAATCACACGTTTTCGCTTCACAATAGTGATGCAGATCAAAAAGATGAGTCAGACAATGCTTTTGTTTGGTTTAATAAGCTTGTTTTAGGGTAATTTGAGCATTTTTTTGCGCGAATTTGAAACTGGAATACTCACTATTTCAATGAAATCGCACGGTTTCGCTTCAGGATAGTGATGCAGAACAAAAACTTGAGTCAGACAATGCTTTTGTTTGGCTTGAAAAGCTTGTTTTCGGGTAATTTGAGCAGTTTTGCGTGAATTTGAAGCTAGAATTTTCACTATTTCAATGAAATCACACTTTTTTCACTTCAGCATTGTGATGCAGAACAGAAAGATGAGTCAGACAATGCTTTTGTTTGGTTTAAAAAGCTTGTTTTAGGTTAATTTGAGCATTTTTTGCATGAATTTGAAGCGAGAATACTGACACTTTCAATGAAATCACACGTTTTCACTTCATGATAGTGGTGCAGAACAAGAAGTTGAGTCAGACAATGCTTTTATTTGGTTTAAAAAGCTTGTTTTAGGGTAATTTGAGCATTTTTTTGCGCGAATTTGAATCGAGAATACTCAAATCTTTCAATGAAATCACATGTTTACGCTTCAGAATAGTGATGCAGAACAAAAAGTTGAGACAAGCAATGCTTTTGTTTGGTTTAAAAAGCTTGTGCAGGGTAATTTGAGCATTTTTTGCGCGAATTTGAAGCGAGAATACTCACTCTTTCAATGAAATCACACGTTTTCGCTTCAGAATAGTGATACAGAACAAAAAGTTGAGTCAGACAACGCTTTTGTTTGGTTTAGAAAGCTTGTTTTGGGTAATTTGAGCATTTTTTGCAAGAATTTAAAGCTGGAATACTCAATATTTCAATGAAATCACACGTTTTCGCTTCACAAGTGATGCAGAACAAAAAAGTTGAGTCAGACAATGCTTTTGTTTGGTTTTAAAAGCTTGTCTTAATGTAATTTGAGCATTTTTTTTGTGCGAATTTGAAGCTAGAATTTTCACTATTTCAATAAAATCAGGCGATTTCGCTTCAGAATAGTGATGCAGAACAAAAAGTTGAGTCGGACAATGCTTTTGTTTGAAGAAAAAAGCTTGTTTTAAGCCAATTTGAGATATTTTTGCGTTTACAAGTCATTTATGTTAAATGCAGCGTTTTTCGAATTTGAAGCTAAAATACGAACTATTTCAATAAAATCACGCGTTTTCGCTTCAGAATAATGATGCAGAACAAAAGGTTGAGTGGGACAATGCTTTTGTTTGGTGAAAAAAGCTTGTTTTTGGCCAATTTGAGACATTTTTGCGTTTTCAAGTCCTTTCTGTGAAATGCAGCGTTTTGCGAATTTGAAGCTAAATACTCACTATTTCAATAAAATCATGCGTTTTCGTTTCAGAAAAGTGATGCAGAACAAAAAGTTGAGTCATACAATGCTTTTGTTTGGTTTAAAAAGCATGTTTTCGGGTAATTTGAGCATTTTTTTGTGTGAATTTGAAGCTAGAATTTTCACTATTTCAATGAAATCACACTTTTTTCACTTCTGCATTGTGATGCAGAACAGAAAGTTGAGTCAGACAATGCTTTTGTTTGGTTTAAAAAGCTTGTTTTCGGGTAACTTCAGCATTTTTTTGCGCGAATTTGAAGTGAGAATGCTCACTATTTCAATGAAATCACACGTTTTCACTTCACAAAAGTGATGCAGAACAAAACATTGAGTCAGATAATGCTTTTATTTGGTTTAAAAAGCTTGTTTTAGGGTAATTTGAGCATCTTTTTTTGTGCGAATTTGAAGCTAAAATACTCACTATTTCAATAAAATCACGCTTTTTCGTTTCAGAATAGTGATGCAGAGCAAAAAGTTGAGTCGGACAATGCTTTTGTTTGGTGAAAAAGCTTGTTTTAGGCCAACTTGAGACATTTTTGCGTTTACAAGTCCTTTCTGTGAAATGCAGCGTTTTGCGAATTTGAAGCTAAAATCCGACCTATTTCAATAAAATCACGCGTTTTCACTTCAGAAAAGTGATGCAGAACAAAAAGTTGAGTCGGACAATGCTTTTGTTTGGTGAAAAAAGCTTGTTTTAAACCAATTTGAGACATTTTTGCGTTCACAAGTCATTTCTGTGAAATGCAGCGTTTTGCGAATTTGAAGTTAAAATACGAACTATTTCAATAAAATCACGCGTTTTCGCTTCAGAATAATGATGCAAAACAAAAGGTTGAGTGGGCCAATGCTTTTGTTTGGTGAAAAAAGCTTGTTTTAGGGTAATTTGAGCATTTTTTTGCGCGAATTTGAAGCTGGAATACTCACTATTTCAATGAAATCACATGTTTTCGCTTCACAATATTGATGCAGAACAAAAAATTGAGTCAGACAATGCTTTTGTATGGTTTAACAAGCTTGTTTTAGGGTAATTTGAGCATTTTTTGTGCGAATTTGAAGCTAGAATTTTCACTATTTCAATGGAATCACACTTTTTTTCACTTCTGCATTGTGATGAAGAACAGAAAGTTGAGTCAGACAATGCTTTTGTTTGGTTTAAAAAGCTGGTTTTAGGGTAATTTGAGCATTTTTTGCGCGAATTTGAAGCGGGAATACTCAATTTTTCAATGAAATCACACGTTTTCGCTTCTGAATCGTGATGCAGAACGAAAAGTTGAGACAAACAATGCTTTTGTTTGGTTTAAAAAGCTTGCTTTAAGGTAATTTGAGCATTTTTTGTGCGAATTTGAAGCTAGAATTTTCACTATTTCAATGAAATCACACGTTTTCGCTGTAGAATAGTGATGCAGAATAAAAAGTTGAGTCAGACAATGCTTTTATTTGGTTTAGAAAGCTTGGTTTAGGGTAAATTGAGCAATTTTTTTTGCGTGAATTTGAAGCAAAAATACTCACTATTTCAATGAAATCACACATTTTCGCTTCATGATAGTGATGCAGAACAAAGAGTTGAGTCAGACAATGCTTTGTTTGGTTTAAGGAGATTGTTTTGGGTAATTTGAGCATTTTTTGCACAAATTTGAAGCAAGAATACTCAATATTTCAATGAAATCACATGTTTTCGCTTCACAATGGTGATGCAGAACAAAAAGTTGAGTCAGACAATGCTTTTGTTTGGTTTGAAAAGCTTCTTTTAAGGTAATTTGAGCATTTTGTTTTGCGCGAATTTGAAGCTCGGATTCTCACTATTTCAATGAAATTGCACGTTTTCACTTCATGATAGTGATGCAGAACAAAAACTTGAGTTAGACAATGCTTTTATTTGTTTTAAAAAGCTTGTTTTCGGGTAATTTGAGCATTTTTGCATGAATTTGAAGCAAGAATACTCAGTATTTCGATGAAATCAAACGTTTTCACGTCACAATAGTGATGCAGAACAAAAAGTTGAGTCAGACAATGCTTTTGTTTGGTTCAAAAAGAATGTTTTAAGGTAATTTGAGCATTTCTTTGTGCGAGTTTGAAGCGAGAATACTCACTATTTCAATGAAATCACACGTTTTCGCTTCACAATAGTGATGCAGAACAAAAAGTTGAGTCAGCAATGCTTTTGTTTGGTTGAAAAAGCTTGTTTTAGGGTAATTTCAGCATTTTTTGCGTGAATTCGAAGCTGGAATTCTCACTGTTTCAATGAAATCACACATTTCCATTTCAGAATCGTCATGCAGAAGAAAAAGTTGAGTCAGACAATGCTTTTATTTGGTTTAAAAAGCTGGCTTTTGGGTAATTTGAGCATTTTTTGCACGGATTTGAAGTGAGAATACTCATTATTTCAATGAAATCACACGTTTTCGCTTCAGAATGGTGATGCAGAACAAAAAGTTGAGTCAGACAATGCTTTTGTTTGGTTTAAAAAGCTTGTTTTAAGGTAATTTGAGCATTTTTTGTGCGGATTTGAAGCTGGAATTCTCACCATTTCAATAAAATCACACGTTTTCGCTTGAGAATAGTGATGCAGAACAAAAAATTGAGTCAGACAATGCTTTTGTTTGGTTTAAAAAGCTTGTTTTAGGGTAATTTGAGCAACCTTTTTGTGCGAATTTGAAGCTGGAATACTGACATTCAATGAAATCACACGTTTTCGCTTCAGAATCGTGATGCAGAATAAAAAAGTTGAGTCAGACAATGCTTTTGTTTGGTTTGAAAAGCTTGTTTTAAGGTAATTTGAGCATTTTTTTTGCACGAATTTGAAGCTGGAATACTCACTA
>BROF01003288.1:152337-163534 GCA_024346535.1 Eptatretus burgeri | reverse complement strand
CTCTCTCTCTCTCTCTCTCTCTCTCACTCCCTCTCTCTCTCTCACTCCCTCTCCCTCAGCAGTAGCAATTGATCCTTAATCGGCCGTTTGATCAAGAGGGTTTTGTTTATATTTGTCCAAAAAGTGTTTCCTTTCTTTTGTCTTTCTTCATTTCCTCATCTTCACCGATTACTTTGTGGAACCATTGGCCTTGTATCAAGGCCTAACCGGTGTGCTGAAAGCGAGTCTATTTGCAGAAGTGCTAGAATGTTGCAAAAGAATGAAATGATGAGGAATACATTTATTATGAAAAGATTTTTCGTTTACACAAACCGACCGATGCACCTGCTGCTCTTCGTAGCCCCCCCCCCAGAGTGTGCTGGAAAGCAGCTTAAGGGGCGGGGCCACCAGCCCAATGGGCGTGGTTAGATTCCCAAACGTCGAATCACGAGAAGCCTTTATCCATGGAAGATACTCCAAAAATCCGTAACAAAAGCCCTTGTGAGTATAGACTTCACACATGTAAATTGTGTGTAACCGAGTGTATAAACATATGTTATATCAGCCATAATAATGGAGTATTAAAAAGTATACTGTACAACAAACCATACTAGGTGGACTATAAAATCAGTTTAGTTGTGGGGAGAGTGGAAATTGTGCCAATTATGTGTTCAAATTCCAAGTCCTTCATTTGGCTGTCGTCAAATGTCGTCTTTCTTGTACATTTATACAAACTCCTTCACGACCCTTCGACGAAGTAGAAAGTATCGATTAGATACAAGATTCGATTGTACATCGTAATATGGACACGTAAAGCACCTGTTGATACAGGTTAGGTATCCAATAATATTGGCAAGAGTCACAAATGACCAATTAAGCGTGGGTCAAAGTTGAATGCGTGGCTGCTGATGATGTGCGACTTGTTGTGGGGTGGTGTCCAATCAAATGGGAATTGAAGTCTTGGCAATTTCTGTACGCAGTCAAACACCGATTGGATACGGATACACACAAAATGCAGTTTGGTTTCATGCCAGGAAGGGGCACGATAGAGGCAAATATATATGTATATATATATATATATATATATATATATATATTTTTTTTTATAGTTTGGCAATTACAGGAAAAAATATCTGGGGAAGAATAAACAACTGCACTTTATATTTGTGGATTTGGAGAAGGTGTTCGATAGGGTGCCTCAGGAAGTGGTGCAATGGTCCATGAGAAAGTTACATGTGGAGGGTTGGTTAGATGGGGTAGTCATGGCAATGCATGACGGCTCAAAAACCTCTGTGAGGGTAAATGGAGTGCAGAGTGAGGATGTTGAAGTGAAAGTGGGTGTTTGTCAGGGGGTCAGTCTTGAACCCAATCCTGTTCATCATGGTTCTTGAGGTTATATGACAGGAATTTAGAGGAGGCTCATCTTGGGAACTCCTGTATGCTGATGACCTCGTGCTGATAGCCGACAGTGTGGAAGAGGTAATGGGTAAATGTACAGTATGGAGGTTAGAGGACTGAAAGTGAATACAGGGAAAATGAAAGTACTGATTAGTGGTGCGGTAGAAGGAAGTGTGGGGAAAAAAAAGAGGGACGTGGTCGTGTGCTGTCTGTAGAAAAGGTGTGTTGGGAGCAATTCAATATTGTGTAAATCCTGCAACTGCTGGGTGCACAAGAGGTGTAGTGGCATCAGGGGTAGACTGCAGGTGGTGCCTGACTTCAAATGTGCTGTTTGCACAGGTAAACAAGTGACTCCAGTTTGAGCGGAAAGGTTAGTTTATGGGGATATATCTCTGGAATGTGTAGATAAATTCTGTTACCTTGGTGACATGATTGGTGCAGGTGGTGGTGTAGGAGCAGCATTGGTGGCAAGAATAGGAAGTTTAGGGAGTTTTTATCACCACTGACATGAAGAGGGACCTCTCTCCAGTTAAAGGGAAAACTTTATGCAGCTTGTGTTAGAAGCATGATGTTGTATGGTAGCGAAACATGGGTGATCAAAAAGGAGGATGAACGGAGGTGTGAATGAAATGAAATGAGAATGGTGAGGTGGGTGTGTGATGTCACACTGAAGGATAGGAAACCAAATGTGGAATTAAGAGATAGGTTAGGTATAGAAAGCATTAGTGAGGTGATGTGGAGGGGGAGGTTGAGATGGTTCGGATATGTGGAAAGGATGTGGATGGGTAGTTGTGTGCAGCGGTGTATAAATATGAATGTGAATGGAAGGAGAGGTAGAGGCCATCTGAGGAAAACATGGGATGTGTTGCTGAGAGACAATCTTAGAGTTGAAGACTTAGCAAGGGATCATGCAGCCTGGAAAGCAACCATTAGGTGAACCATGGCCTACACATGCAAGCATGGAAACGGCCGTAAAATGATGATGATGATGATGATGATGATACCGCACCATTAAAAACAATTTGTGGCCAGGCTGTTCATTAGCTCCGCCATCGAAGCTGTTGGAGATTATATTGTCACCCCCGTTTGTTTGTCTGTCTATCTGGTTGCGAGCAGAATATCTCAAAAAGTTGTGGACGCATTCGGACGAAACAGTGGGACACGTTCAGCGTGTGATGAGGAAGAATTGATTTGATGTTGGTGAAGATCCGGATATGAGACTTTTTAAGTTCTTCTTCACCATTGAGAGATGAGGCCACAAACTATTTACTACAGCACGATAACTCAAAAATTTCTGGATGGATTATGACAAAACTTGGTTGATGAGTTGGTTAGATGACAAGAACTAGCCAATGAGAATTCGGTGCAGGTCAGCAGATCTGGCCTATCAGTGGGATACCAAACGTAAATTGTTCAGCCTGGCGGAGATGTGTGTTCTACTGAATGCCGTTCTAGTTAGCATAGTAATTCCCAGTTCGTGAAACTGTTAGTAAAGGTCATGAAGTAACGATTAAAGGAAAGATCAATGAACAAATGTTCCTCAGGACATTTAAAATGTCACATTATGGATCTTACATTGTCTATATTGACTCGGTGATAAACGAGCATCTCATCCCAAACAGGTCATTGGTATCCGAACTCATTGCAAATAGGTCACTGACGTGTCAATACAAAAATGGCCACAATGGTGTCCATTAAATGCGAAGTCAAAGTAGATATGTCGAAACCACAGCAGAAGTCTGTGGAAGAACAAAGATGATTGAAAACTCAAGGATTTCGAAATGACTCTCTCTTCCACTGAAGATTGAACAAAATCTCTCTCACTTGAACTTTGGTGAAGAGTAGCACTCCTGAGAAGTTTGGATCTATTCATTCTGCAATGCCCAACAGTTTTTCAGCAAAAAACATCTCTGACACCATTGTTATGGAAAGTGTCACCAAAAACCAAGAGATCTTGAACCAATATATGATCCCATACTTTTTGAGAATTAAATTTCCATCATCCATTCTTTCATTGGAAGAGTTATCACCTGCATTTCCCACACAATGGTTTCATTTACCGAGGTCAGTGCCATGCATTTCATGAGATGTTCTCCCACCTCACTTCCGGTCTTGCTTCCTCGATTCTTTCGTCCCATCGACCCTCCACAATCTCTCCAGGTCGCACATGCTCCTCTTATTGTGAAATTCTCAAAATCCAGGTTCTCTGCTCACCTGTTGTTTTTTTTTTCATGTCCTCTCCCATTTGTGAAGCCTCCTTCCTCAATCTCTTCTGTCCTACCCTTCCTTCCAGGGCTTCAACATAGCAGGACACTACCACCTCAGGTCATCCTTGATCCCTTACCCCTGATCTTTTCTTTCTCATGAAATTCCAACCCTCTGATGTGCAGATCACCACTTCCTTCTCTTTTCTCTCTCCTTGTCCTGTTCATCCATTCTTTTGCTTGTTATGTCCACATGTCTGTCCCATTGTCTCACTGTTAATGCATTGCCTTTATACCCTTCAACACCTTGTTGTTGCATGAGCCTAGACTTTTGAATACACATTTTAAAACACCAGAGAAAGGGGAACATCATACAGGCAAGCTCAGGGAAGGGTCGGTGAGGATAAGCATCTCCCATACTCCCTTCCAAGTGCTCATATATAAAGTCGTTCATAGCTTGATAAGACCAACTTTAGAGCGATCAAGGACATTATGGTCCAAATGGGGTGTTTAATGATGTGAACTTCTCTCGGTTTTCCTTTTTTGTGTGTTTGCCTCTATCACTGACCTGTTGGATGTCTATGCTTGTGTCCCCTCCTTACTGCTTGTTCCGTAGAGCAAGTCGATAGAGCATTTGGTAACCATCATCCCAAGCGGTGAACCTAGGGGAATTTGCTGTGTAGCTCAATGAAGCGAGCGAGCCAAAGCGCCGTGGGAAGTAGACCAGCGGCAGGTTTTCAGGTGAGACCTTCTGGCTGACGTCAAATATGCATTGGACACGTGATCGTCCACCACGCCGTGTGTTGTACACGGTATAAAGTGCTCCACATAGAACAAAACCTGCTTCAGCACCTTCCTTGTGACAACCGGTGTTCCAGGTTTGTTCAACAGCAAGTGAGTGTGCGTCGAGCTTGGAGAGAGAGATTGTCGAAGCATTGGTCCCAGCATGGATGACCCAAAGTCCTACCTCATCTGTCGCCAGTTGGATGCGTGTGTCCGGGTTGAGGGGAAAGGGTGGTACAAGACCGGTACCTGGAAGAAGTGCACGGTCCACAAGTCTACCTGTCACCAGGTCCACCTGCATGAAGCCAACGACAATAGGGGTGGGAGAGATTAGTCTTAAATATGTTGCCTTTCAGGGATATGTTTACATGGATAGGAATACCGATTGGTTTCTCCATTGAAGGTCTATACTACTCTTAATCTGAATGCCAGAACAGCATTTTTCAACTTCACCAAAATCCACATGGATTTGAACCTAGAGATAAACCATCCGTCATGATAGTCACACTTCCATCTGAGATTTTTCCCCTGGAAATCAAATGGAATATCAATGGATCTGATTCTATGCTCATCGATCATGAGTCATGTTGTTCAATCTTCAGTGCCACATTGGATCCATGGATGGAATTTGGTTTTTCCATCTCACAACTCTGTTTGTTATATAGATAGGAGCAGAGACCCACAGAACATCCGGCGCAATGCACTTCAAATCCTCAACTCTCCCCCCTAAACCCTCACAAACTAGTCATCAACCCCCCTCCCCCCTTCAAAACCACAAGTCCTCAACATCTGCCTCTGCCTCCCACCAAAAAGTCCTCAAGATTACAATTGATTGCAATTGCACTGGCCCATAGGCTGACACCAGAGGCCTGAAGTCTAAGGACTGAAGGCTGAGGCTCATACTTACTGTGAAGGCCTGTGATGTCGATCGACTCCAACCTTTCGATATTTCATGATCCTTTCAACAGTCACTTTGTCCATTTCACACTGAAAGGATAACTTCTAGGAAGAGCATCGCAATTGTGAATGTAACAGCTCTGAAGATGTCTTTGGCTTCGCATATAACCAAAATGGTGGCCGTATGATTTTTTGGGGGGTTAGAATTGTGGGAGGAATCAGGAAAGCTGTCCAACCAATGGGTGTAAAGGAACGTTACGCACAAACAAATGGATGGATGGCCGAACAAGCGCATTATTATCAATATGGACAAGCAGAGTATAGCCACCCTACGGGCGATCTTGTTCCAAGCATGTAACACGATATTCTGATGCATACCTTTATTTGGGCGGTGTATAGGCAATTGACAGCTCTGAATAGGCTTGCATGCATGAAGCAAAAACACACCTGCTGCTTTGAAAATTCAAAACACCTCACTGTACTGGAAAACGTGAGGACAGGAATAATGTACTGTAAATGGCGGAGTCTCGTAATACCCTCCCCTAACAGGAGGTGGCGCTACACGATACACATTTGCATCCCTTCACCCTCAAGATCAACGGTGAAGATAAAAAAAAAGAAAAACACCCCATACACTTATTGAGGTCATGCTGATGCTGTGTAGCAAGTCTGGATGCAATCAGGCCAGAAATGTAGGAGTAGCACGACAAGCACACACAAACACCAGTCCGTGAACGTAAGGATGTCTTGTTATAATATCTGTTGTTCTCACGATTGCACGCTGTGGAAGGGTGAAAGCCACATTTGTGAACGACATACTCTCTGATGCAGCACTTTGACGGACCTGTTTTGGTTGCATTCGTGTCCACTCGGGATTGAATCGAAGACCAGACGGCTCGCACCAAAATAAGTACCAGGTGAGCTAACCTGCCTCCTTTAGACGGTGTTCGCACCATCACTGGTCACGTGTTGATTATGCAAATCCATAATTGAATAAAAGTACCACTCACGTAATGTGGAGCCAAACGAACGGTACACAAGCCTCACTGGAGGCCTCGTCTTTTTTTTGAAGTTTTTGTCCTGCTATTAGTGTCTTAAAGCAGAGACATGCATCCAAGACGAGCTTGAAAATAGTGCTTTGACCACTGACTGCTCCTTAGGGGATTGTTTGCTGTTCCTTTTTTTTTTGGAAAAGATTTCTTATCTGAATCAAACCTTTACAATTCCTAAGAAACGTCCTAAAACAGTAACAAAAAATCCCCCCAAAAAACACCGTAATCATGTGTTGCCAGAAAGTTGCATCATCGAGCACATTGAAGAGGTAGTGAAAAAGAACAAGAGCGAGTTGAACTGAATTAACAAAAGGGTGACTGCAGAGACGACAAGGTGGTTCAAGTGACCGAAACGGACATAGCGAAGCAGGTGTGTGGAACGAGCAGTGCTACACCTACCTTCACTATCTCATTGTCCGAGTCAGCGCGATGGTAGTACAGGTAGTTTCCGAGGAGTGCATGTCCCGTTCCTTGGTAGGGCGTGGGGAGCGTCACCATGGCCTCTGAGTTGTGGACATCGCCCAAGTTAGCGGCTGCAAAGATCGGTAAGCTGGGATAGCGGAGTAACGAGGTGCCTTGAGCACCAGGAAGGAAGTAAATGGGAGATTGGTCTCCACCTTGGTCTCCTGCCTGGAACCAGGCACCCAGCTCTCCGCCGGAGCGTTTCACGATCTTGAGTGAGCGGATGGACGCGAGCATGTGGTTGCATTCTGTAGGGGGTGTGGGGATAAAGGGTTTTAAATACAAAATGTACTTAATCATTTGATAATCATTTTCGGTTTATCATTCCTCCAATCCCACCATGGATTTTGATGCTCCCCTGTCCTCCCAGTTCATCATCTGTCTCCAGGCTTTCATCCGTTAAATCTTCGACGCAGGGCTTTGATGGGTTCTGCGTTTCCAAGTAGTCCACGTCTCTTTCCAATCGTTCCACACGAAGAGATAGAGCATCGAGCTGGGGAAAGGGGAATAGAACTCAATTGGAGTGGGAGTGGTTGTGTGAGTCAGGAGGATAAAGCTCCAGAGGGGTGTCTATAGTTGTGTGGGTACGGTGGGGGTAAAGATCTACACGAGTGTGTGTTGTGGGTAAAGGTCTGGATGAGTGTGGTTATGGTGAAGCCCAGGATGTAACAGCTCAATGTGACTCCATAAGCAGCACGGTTACCCTTCCACATGGACTATGTTAACAGCAGAACAGACAATCTTGTCATGATCATCGGGTCACACACCTGATCCAGTGTAAAGGTCTTGTCCTGTGTAGCAATGCCCACCCTCCTTTCCGACTCCTTTTTCACATTCTTCAAATCCCTCTCGTAATGGGCCAGCTGCATGAACATGCGTTCGTACTTCTCCTGTGGTGACATCTTGTCAGTTTAACCGCTTCAACATCACATACCTACAAGTTTGTTAATTAAATAAAAGCTTGTTAAGTGAGCCCTTACTGGTCTATAACCACCATGGTCACTCCGAGAACCTGACGTATTCCTCTCGTACCGCGAGTAAGGAAATATTCAATGATGAGACGTGCACGAGACATTGCCATTGGGGTGACACACCGAGACGATTCCCAATAACAAAAATCATTCGTGCGGTACTCTTACTGTCGTGCACCTTAGAGACACGATGACGTCAATTCACCACCTTACCTCAAGTGTACCGACTCGTCTTTCCATGTACTGCTTGTACATATCATCCCTGGATGGTCGACTCTGTCCTGTGGCTTCGTGGAGGCACGTCGTACACACGATGGCAAGCTGGACGAGTGTACGTCGGGACACCATGATGGTCTGCACATAACACGAGGCGTAGGCCTATATGTACCATTCAGTACCACTGTGATGTCATCATCCCCGGACACGTGATGTAAGGTGGGGTAAACACATCTCGCAATTACTAGATCATGACAGGTAAATGTGTCTTTAAACGTCGGTCAAAAGGCAAGATCTTTTGTCCTCCGGTCTTTCACACTTCCATACCCCTCCTGGTCCTCCTGGTGTTAATTCAACGGTAAAAAGGATGACAGGCTGAGTCAACCCTAACTGGTGTTAATTCAACGGGATACAAGGGCTCAAACTTGAGAGAGCTTGAGAGGTCCATAAGATCCCAAGCGAGCCCCGCTAACCGCTAAGCCAACAACAGGCTGACACTCCACAACCTCAACTACTTTGTTCTTCTTTTCTCTTACTTGTGGAACCTTCTTTCTCAGTCTTTTTAATCCCACCATTCCCTCATCCAAGGTTTAGGATTGCCAATGCACCACTATGTCAGGTCATTCTCCGTCCCTACCACTGATCTTTTCAATATCCCTTAACCCCCTCCACCAACCCTTCCCCATCTGTATTTACAGGTTCATGTTTTCTTCCCCCCTTCTCTCTGCTCCTGTTTGTTCATCTCCTCGTTCTGTCCATGTGGTGTTGTCTCACTGTCCCACTGCTCCGTCACATCACTCTTCCATGAGTCTTGACTTGTGACTCAAGACGATGTGTCCAATGGAATCGACAGACGTTTTAAGTGTTGTTCAAACAGACACATTCCTTACAACCAGAAATAAACAACAGATAGACAAGCAGATGATGACATGGACAAGATCATCAGATTGTGGAGGATTCTTTGTTTGGGAATACAAGATCCAGATGCGCACAAACAATTCAGGTGAGCAGGGAGCTCGACCTCCGCAGACATCATGATGGTGTGGACTCGTTATCTCCTGTAGAGAGCTAGACCTCCGGAGACAACATCATGATGGTATGGACTCAACTGTAGGAAGCTAGACCTCCGGAGACATCATGATCATGATGGTGTGAACTCGTTATCTCCTGGAGGAAGCTAGACCTCTGGAGACATGATCATGATGGTGTGGACTCAACTCCTGTAGGAAGCCAGACCTCCGGAGACATCATGATCATGATGGTGTGGACTCGTTATCTCCTGTAGGGAGCTTGACCTCCGGAGACATCATGATCATGATGGTGTGGACTCGTTATCTCCTGTAGAGAGCAAGACCTCCGGAGACAACATCATGATGGTATGGACTCAACAACTGTAGGGAGCTTGACCTCCGGAGACATGATCATGATGGTGTGGACTCGTTATCTCCTGTAGGGAGCTTGACCTCCGGAGACATCATGATCATGATGGTGTGAACTCGTCATCTCCTGTAGATCGGAACAACATGATGTTCATTACCACGACTCTTCGTGTTTGCATGAGCCTCACAATTTCCACGCAGAATGTTCCACCATTCCTCCGATCGTCTTCCCTTGGGATCTCCGTTACATCATTTCCCTTCTCCATCCATCTTCCCATTGGTTGAAGCCTTTTTTTTCCAACATCCCAAACGTTACATTTCTATACTTTCAGCTTCCATGAGTACATTGCACACCTTCGTGACCTAATATGGACAATGATGCACAACAATAACAGGATTGTACTGATAACATTGATGACGGCAAAACTACATACATCGACAACATGATGTGTTAACAGGAGCGTAATACATCGAGCAAACCTCGCTTCTTGACGCTTGGGCAGCGAATTAAAAACATGTGATGGTTGAGATGGAGAAATGTGTGGGGATGGAGGCAGGGGCCTGTCGGGCGGGGTGGGGTCATGGGGATGTTCAGCGTTTTCCAGATTCTGGGTTTTCATTGGAAAGGACGAAGCCAAACATCTTGCGCACGTCCAACCCTCGAGTGGTGCTTATAATGGTTGATTCGTCTGTGCTTCCATCTCCCACCGTGTCAAGCGACTGCACCGGGCCTTCTCTCCAGCGTGGAAGAACACGTTGTCAGTGACGTCATGTTCACCTGACGAGACGTCCAACCTGTGTAGACCTACTGGTGAGACCACAGTGGTGTATCCTGTCGTGATGTTGATGCTGATAGGCACCTAACAAAGGAGGGTCCAGGCAGGGAAAGAAGAAAAACAAGTTGGAAGCTCCTTTTAGTTGTTGAAGACAACACTTGAGGATTGTGAATCCTCAGGTTGTCCCACAGGTAAGGGAGTCAAATGCCCAGTCACAACGGTTGTGGTTTACTCCACTTCATGAGTATGATGACAGGCGTTCTGATGAATGGAGCAGCGTGGTTCGCACGGGGGCCGTGGACCACTGCCCGACCTGTTGGCCCTCAGGATTATGGGTAGTGAGGTGAGCTGAGAGCTTGAGAGGACAAAGAGGTTTGGCTTGGAGATCGATCAGGTGTACTTTGATGGAAAAGGAGGCCACGGCCGAAATGGGGACATGGTCATGTAGGATCAACAATCCGTGGGCATAAACATGGCAATCCCCTTGTGTGCGGACTCCACACAAAGCACCACCATGCAGTCCCATATGTGGTTGCGGTTACCAGTGGAAAACGTTGTGCACCGTGTGTGTTCCATGTGAAGTGTGAAGGGTATCTACAACGTTACACTTTGTTTGTGGTGCAGGTTCACGATGGCGACGTAACTGGGCACAAGCAGCACCAGGTGAGAGCAAGGGTCGTGCTTGTGGAGCCGCACCTGCAGAAGAGGATCAAAATGGGACACTGTCACTCTGTCACCGAATGGTTCAACCACCCACACACACACACACACACACACACACACACACACACACACACACACACACACACATATATATTCTCCTTATTTGTAAGCGCAACATTTCGAAGGCCCCCTTGTTAAGGAGGAATACCTTTCTCAACATTACGTTACCTGCGATGACGTCATAGACGTCCAAAAGTGACAATGAAGTGAAAAGTGAGCACGTGTTCGGGTTGGTTCGTTATCGGGGCAAATGTTTCAACTATAAGGAAATGAAAGATTGTAAAAACATATTTTATAAACTAACGTTGTCATGTTTCTATGAGGTTTTCAAAACCTACACTTTGTTGTGAAAACATT
>BROF01003288.1:139046-152138 GCA_024346535.1 Eptatretus burgeri | reverse complement strand
TACATTTTTGTTTTCAAATATTTGAATTTGTATCTTCTTCCTTAGATGAGTCCATGCCATTGTGCTTTGAGGTGTATCATTCCTTTATGATGCAACGATGCTGTGATACATCCCTTGCTGCTTACACACTTCGATGTGTTCTATTTGTAACGAAAGTAAAACCTTGAAGTGAATCAGAAATCGAGATCACAGCGAATGTGTAAAACGTTATTAAAACTAAGGGTTATCAAACACCGAGTTGACGGTGTGACGTCATGGTTGTAATTGTTGTTTGTTGTCCGATGACCCCTCAGTCAATGTGAAAGTGTCGGGTTCATCTGGTTCTTCGTGCCGAACGGTCCACGATGGCTTTTAGTTGCGTTCGTCGGCTCTGGCTTTGTGCGACGTTACGAGGTGAGGTTATTGGTGGCGATTTTTAAATCGCGATTTTTATTTTTTTGGGAGGGGGTGATCAGATTCAGGAAGGTGGAGATATTTTAATTGAGGGTAGTTGAGTATGGATGGTACACACTGCTGGGTAGTTGAGTATGGATGGTACACACTGCTGGGTGGTTGAGTATGGATGGTACACACTGCTGGGTGGTTGAGTATGGATGGTACACACTGCTGGGTGGTTGAGTATGGATGGTACACACTGCTGGGTGGTTGAGTATGGATGGTACACACTGCTGGGTAGTTGAGTATGGATGGTACACACTGCTGGGTGGTTGAGTATGGATGGTACACACTGCTGGGTAGTTGAGTATGGATGGTACACACTGCTGGGTAGTTGAGTATGGATGGTACACACTGCTGGGTAGTTGAGTATGGATGGTACAGACTGCTGGGTAGTTGAGTATGGATGGTTCCTCTACCTCACAATCACCGCAATGATGCTTCAATCACCTTACCACAACTCACTGTTACAATGCCACAGCTGTCTCCATCCAAACTCACCTACTTTCACCACTATGAACACCACAACCATGATGTCTCAACCACCACAACCTTTTGGGGCCAGCGGGAGCGTGGAAATTCCCTCATGGACAGGGTCGCATGATGGGGTCCATCCATCCATCCATTGGGACCATACTCTGTGCAGAGCGTTGGTGCTGCCTCAGCAGTCTCCTTGGCAATTGGACACAATCCTGGACAGGTCGCCACTCCGACGCAGGATACCAGCATGCTGGCACTCATTGTCCCGACAGGCTGAGTTAACCCCACCTGGTATTAATTCTACTGAATAATGGGGTACCCTTCCCCATGTCATTCTTGGAGCTCCTTTGCATGGCAAAGCGCGAGACAAATGGGGCCATTTCCGGTGGAAAACCCTTGCTGGGGCAGGGCCAACACAGTGGATCGAGTCCATGCACCAATAAGGGGAAACACCCATCACTCCGCCTGTTCCACTCTCAAGTGCCGCTCCCGCTAGGGACGTATGAAAAGGGAGCTCTGATCCTCTCTCTCTCTTTCTCTCTTTCTCCAATCTGCTTATCTCGCAACTGGTCCACCTTTTGTTCATGATGTCACGGAACAGAGCGGAGAGCCAGAGACCAGACCGAGTGCTGCCAGACTCCGCTAGCATTTACACATACAAACCTGTTACGTGCCCTGTTAAGGCTGCCCTCTCACATGTTCTTTTCTTTCCTTTGTTCCTCCATTTCCCCACTGACCCACATCTTCACACATTCCTCTTGCATCAGATTGCACCACATTTTGCACCTCCCACTCACACATCGTAAACTTCCCCAGTTTTCTTCCCTCCTCCCCCTTCCTCAGCGATTGTGTTGTGTATGTCCGTTGACCGCTCCAGGTATAACGAGGTCGCTGCACTTCAACTGTCTCTCCTCTCTCTGGGCTAATTTCCGTGTGTGTGTGTGTGTGTGTGTGTGTGTGTGTGTGTGTGTGTGTGCGCGCGCGCGCGCGCAAGTGCAACATTCGTTAAGATTGTAGAAGTTTATTATTCGGTTAAATCTGCACTCTTTTATAAATAATAATTGCATTTCTTTTTTCCGCACCCGCCAATTCCCTAATTGCTTTCCCCTGCTGTACATAATTTGTGAATAAACCCTGCTATTGTGCCACATAATTTTCCTCGCTTTGTTGTAATAAATTGCTTATCGTAAGTGTACCCAGCTCGTTTTTCTCTTTTTCTTCATTGGTCCAGCATGGTCCACACGTTAGCTTACCCGGGAGATTATAATTCCCCAACAGATTGGCTCTCGCATCAGTCCGGCATTGTGATAGCGGTAAGCTCGGCCGCCTTAATCAAGATCCAATAAAGATAAAAGCAGCACAACCACCGAGGGCACGATTCCCCGATGAGACTGTGTACCATAGTTAAACGGTAGTCAGACGGAGTCAGACTGGGTCGCGTGGTTAAATTGTTGGCGTTCACGGTCGATTAGCGACACAGACTTATTCGTGTGCAACGGCCTCGATTCCCGGTGAGTCCGAGGAGAACTGGGGGATACCTCCACCCTCGTAGTACCCCCACAATCCCGGGTCCGCAACACTATTATAAGGAGGGGGGGTGGACATTTATCCAACCAAGATATTCTCGTGTTGTATTTTTAATTATTATTTTTTTAATTTGTAGAATTTGTTTTTCATTCGGAAGTTGTCGGTTACGATGTGTAAATAAAGGTGGGAAAAGTCTGATTTAATGCAATTTACTTCCAGGCTATAAGTCAAAAATAGGTGAAAATTTTGAAAGGGGGCGTAGACTTTCTTTCGGAACTATACATACATACAGGTCGTGGACAAAAAAATGGAAACGCCAATGTAAAGTCACTTAATAGAGTATTTGGCTACCACGTACGGCCTGTACGGTCTGTATGCGTCGTGGCATAGAGTCCACCAGCGTCTGGAATTCTGCAGGAGGGATTTGGCACCGTTCTTCCATGAGAGTCGATCAACTCACACCTGTTTGCCGGAGGTGGAAAACGCTGTCTCGGGCGTCGTTTAGGTTCAGATCTGGTGACTGAGAAGGCCATGATGTATGGATAACATCAGCGTCATGCTCATCAAACCACTGGGTGACCACACGTTCTCCGTTGCTTCGTGTCCATCATTTACCGAAGTGTTTCCTTAAAAAAAATTGTCCACTGCCTGTGCAGACTCATGCATGCTTTACATACATCCATACATGATCTCATTTGATTTTCTTTGTTTACAATGATTTTACATAATGCATCACAAACTCACATCTGAATGATCTCCCCCACCCTGTTCTAGTTTCCCATGCAGGTCTGCAGGGGTCTCTCAGCATGTCCCGGTGAGCCACGATGTCCACTATGCTGCTTTTTAAAAATCTTCTGTGCAAGGGTCTTGGCTCATGTAGGAGCTGAACCATAAAGGGCAAAAGGTTCACAAACTACCGAAGGGTGTGGGGGAGATGGATATACACCAGGAGTAGAGGGGGAATAACACTAAAATGATCGGAAGAATTTTTTCACAATCAGAAGAATAAGTGGACAACTGAATGCAGGTGGGCAACCAGTCGAAACGTTGGAACAATGAGCAGGTAAGGGTTTTGAGGGAGGGCAGAGGTAGGAGAGGAGCCCAACTTGTATAAAATAAAGAGCCCATCAACTTGTCGACTGTCGCTGGGTGGATAGTGGCGGCTTGATATTCCTATGGTGCCTTGTTTTTCTCTGCTTCAAGAGGAACAAGGTGAGAATCAGGAGCACCAGCACAGAGTGAGGAGTCATAGACTCCATGGACCTGTTTATGACAGCCTTGTGTGTGAGATGAAGAATCATGTAGGTCCTCATTAGATGCTGCCTAGTGAACCCCCAGCCTGAAGGAGAACATAATGGAAAAGGACACCATCAAGGGCCATATGCTGTTTATCCTCACAGCAGAAGTTGGACAATCCCTTGAGCAGGGGGCCCTGAATACGAAAATAACTCATAAATCAAGGCTGGATGTCAGACAGTGTCAAAGGCTTGAGACGTATCCAAAGACATGATCTTAACTCATTGCTTGTGGTTCAGGGCATCCATCTACTCCTTGTCGGAAGTACTAGTATCCAAGGTGGAATGGCCATGTTTGAAAGCCAAACTGGTTGTTGGAGAAGAGATATTGCCTGAAGTTGGGCACAATGATGGATTCCATCACCTTGCTTTTGATGGAGAGAAGGCTAATAAGTCTGGTTGTGGGAATTAGTTTTGGAACCTTTGTTGTGGACAGAAGCGATGTTTGTATTTTTCCAAAATAGAGAAGGTTGCCTTTCCAGGAAAGACCTGTAAAAGAGAGAGGACTGAGGCATAGTTCTGGAGGATGAGAGCACTTGAGCTCTTCGGACTAGTTGCCAAAGAGGTGTCAATCTGGTGAAGAAACTTCTCCATTATGACAGGTGAGAAGTCTGCATGCTGTGAGGAACATTCTGTAAAGGTGGGAAAGGTTGGACAGGAAAGGATGCATTTGGAGCCTTGGCCTTTTGAGTGAAGACATCGATCAAGAACTTTGTTTCTGCTCTCACATGACTCCATCCTTTCGGAGAGACGGAAGGGAAGGGCAAATGGGTACCAGACACAGACCTGAAAAGCTCTCACCAGGCTTCGGGGATGGTAAGAGGCTGCAGAATTTGAATTGCTGGTGAGTCTGATGTTAGCCTCTGGCTCTTCGAAGGACAGATACTCAAAGGTTTCAAGCTATATGGAGAGACTGCAGTTGCCGTCAGTTGGGTTGCCTTGCTGGAGGAGAATTAAGTTTTTTTTTGTTTTTTTTTTGTGTAATGGCATCACCACACATATCAGGGTCGAGATGATTGACACAAAAGTTGAATGCAGGATTGGCTGCACTTATGAAGACAATAAATTAGTCCGCTGTGGAAGAAATTCCATGAGCAATGTTCGGAGCTGATGTGGCATTGGACCGGACTTGACTGGAAAGAGTGGATATTCGACCAAACCAATCAGGTTTAACCTAAATACCATACACGTCTGCACCTTGGGAATTCTCTAATAACCTCCAAAGAGATTCCCACTTTTACCAACACATGATCAGAAGAGCCGCAAGGAGATGAGGAGGAGCAGAACAAGTCTGAGGAAAAGGTTGATGTGAGAAGGTCTAGTTCCAGTAGGCTGCCATTTGCAGAGGTATGTGTTGGAAAAGAAACAGATCGAGTAAGTCCGGTTGTTTCGCAGAATGACTTCACTGCTTGGCCATGTACTGAAGTATGCGAACCAACACTGAACCAGCTGGTATGGTCGTAATTAAAGTCTTCAGAGATAAGGAAGTGTCAACAGGTGTGAGAGGAGAGCGGTGTGCGTGTTTGTGGAGAGACCCGTGCATGGAGTCGTCGGAGCTGGAGGATGGTAGATCGCACAAAGAAACAAGCCGTTGTTATGGAGAGGCACACAAAACCAAATTTAGGGTTGAGGGTGACCAATGAGGAGCATGGGTTGTGGGGAAGGAAGAAACGAACATGCACAGAGATACGACCTTCCATCCATTGGGATCATACTGTGTGCGGAGCGTTGGTGCTGCTGAAGCAGTCTCCTTGGCTATTGCGCACAATCCTGGACGGGTCGCCACTCCGACGCAGGATACCAGAAAGCTGGCACTCATTTTGCCGACCTCGGAAGGATGACAGGCAGAGTCAACCCCACCTGGTATTAATTCAACAGAAAAGGGGGATTTGAACTCAGGATCCTAGGATCCCAAGCCCACCACCCAAACCATTAAGCCAACACCAGACATAGAGACACTACCACTAGTGAAGGGATACTTTGATTTTGACTTTGTTTCATATTTAAAGTGTTTTTTTTTTGTTGTTGTTGTTCTGTTGTACTGGAACTTCCCGGATGTTTGTGGTGTTCGTTCGGTGCTTTGTTTTGCAGCAAGCCGAGTCCCGCGGCTCGTCTGCTCCTGGCTTCGCATGGCCTGCAAGCAGAAGCTCTGCAACCCACTGGAAGATTTGGCGTTTTGACGAAGGAGTGAGTAAAGTGTTACAAGAGAGAAATTTCCTGGTCAGCAAACGTTCCCAGTAATGTCCCGTTTTTGTGTTGAGAAGTTTGACGGGAGCATTACTGAGGAAGAGCCGATCCGTTTCGAGTACAAATGGGAGAATCCATTGCAATTTGCCTCCTGTGGCAGATGACAGAGAGAAGAGTAATGGATGAAATCATTGGAACGTTTATCGAGACGTCTCTGGAATTTTCATCGCTCTCTTTTGCTCTGACTAAATGTTAACAAAAACCACAAGGTAACGCCTTGAAATGTTACCTCCTCCTCGCTTCTCCCACGGCAGTTGGCATGCTTCGATCAACGTTCCGCTGTTCATTTCATCCATTGTTCTTACCTGTCCATGATGTGGATCGTCACTAGTCTTCACTGTCAATGCAAGTTCTTCATTCTCCCTAGATGGAGAGAGGAGGACTTGTTTGCACAATAAGTGGAGATCACTTGGTATCAAAATAGGTGCCAGATATCGTTTGAACCCAGTGACCATTTTATTCTCAAGCACCCCACTGTTTGCTCTTTATCTCCCAGGGATGTACTGAAAGCCATCGCTTTGAAACCAGGAAGCAGTTTGCCATCTCGAAGCCCAGCCATTTCCCAGCCCCCTGTGCCCGCTAGCGGGCCCTCTGTGCCCGAAAGCCTACCCCATACCCAGTCCCCCTTACCTCGTAAGAAGCCAGTTATTGCTCCTGTTTATCCTCAGAAAGCTGGTAAAGCGGTGAGTTTTGCTTTTCTCTTATTGGTTTTGCTGTTTATTAAAATGAAATCGGACAATGTTTGAGACACTCCACCTGGATCATGAGACTTCAGGTGTATCTTATGAGGAAGAGAGGATGAAATGGTACTCTTTTAAATTTTTCCACAAAGCGTTTTTTGAGGTGGTCGACCCCTTGTGGTTGCACTAACAATGCCGCTGGCCCTTTCGTTTTTAATGAATGCAATCTTGGTGTCTCGATGCGGAATGCAACGCCCACGTGACCTTCCTGATTTATCCAGATGTACACAGACGAGAAAATCTCTGCAGAGAAACGGTCTATTGCCTGCCGGTTGGGACAGTCTAAGAACTCCATTCCACATGAATACGTGTCTGCACTTTGCCAGGTGGACTCCGTGCTCAGCCTTGCCGCACAGCTGGGGAAAGGTGAGAATGGGAGAGTAAATGGTTAACGGTTGTGTCGTGGGGCAATGTAGCAGGAAATGTAAAGCTGGGTAGTAGGAATCCTGATAGTTTGGAGTAGTGATTGCAGTCTCACTTTGTCTCCCTTTGTGCACTCATCTTAACAGATGGAGTGCAGGTATCGATCGGGGATTTCATCATCAAAGCAGCGGCGCTTTCTTTAAAGGTGTGCAAAGGCTTATTAATAATTTAACTCTCTGGCCTGTGTTTTCAAATCATCAGTTTAATTATTTAATGGTGTTATTTATTTATTTATTTATTTATTTATTTATTTATTTTCCCATATCTTCTCAATGCCCAATAAATAAAACCCAACCTTTTCATGCCATTTGACGAGTTACCGAGACGTGACTGCACAGAACCATTCTTCATTTTAAATTTCCTCGCTCCGTCTCCGGTGATGCCATTTGTGTTCTATCCCGGCATGGCCGGAGGAGGCTTCTGCGGTCAATAAATCAGCCCGGTGATACTCCTGCGTGGGCTCTGCGGTTTTTCTGCTCTAATCGGACTGTCATACGTTCGGGTTGGTTTGTATCAAAGGTTTTAAAAATGATCACATGGGAAGTGGAGGCGACATTTTCGACAGGCTAAAACACTTCGAGGAGCTTCGTTACGAGATGTGACGGTCCTTTGATCGATCGAGCTATCTATCCACAACAGCACGCCAAAAATCTTCCAGCCGTGAGTTTCTTTGGGAAACCAAACGAGGCACGGCACACAGCAACTCGCCTCTCTTCCCTCCTTCCCATCTATACCACCCGAGGGAAAATGCACTCTGAAGTTCCGTGCCTCTCCAAGAAGCTCGCACTTTCCAGGCGATTTCTAAATGCAGAAGTAACTGGAAAATTCATCTCTGCAAGCACTACACAACCGTACATTCTAACCAGTATACTTGTATTAAACTTTAGGCATATCAGTCCCCCCCCCCCCACCCCTTCCTCCTCGTCGTCCTGCTCCCGCTCTATTTGAGTGCAAGACACGCAATTTGTCATAAGCTTGGACTCGAATGACAATTTCATGGCTGAACTGCAGGTAACAAGTTATCTCATCTTGTCAGATATTCCTTGATCTCAGTTTACACTGCTGGCTATCTTGAGAGTGTGGTTGCTGTGCCGGCAGCACCTACCATAATGAACTTCGCACTCGCAGGTGACGTGTAAACGGCCATCTTCAACAATAAGAGCAAACCTCCAACAAAGTCTGGAGGATATTTAATGCCGTGACCTTATCGGTCGCACAGTACAACGCTCGATGATGCCTGACTCAAAGCCCCCCCCCCCCCACCCTTCTTTTGATGATGCAAAACATGCTTTGGCCCACTCAGGTTCTGCATTATTTCGCAGAGACTAGATGTTAAGTTTGAGAGCTTTGTATCATTTGTGGATGTTAGTTTTGTGTCTGTATCTTCTGCACCTCACAAGCACGCCTCTCCAACGCCTGCTCCACACAGACCGTCGGATTCGCGGAATCTGGGGGTGTGGATGTGGCGGTTACCATGGCAACGCCAGATGGCATTGTCTCTCCAGTCATTTCCCGGGTTGGATCACGCGGTCTGTTAGACATAGCAACGGTTACGAGGGTGAGATGGAAGTAAATGTCCTGTGGTTATTATTTATTTTTTAATAGTTTGTGTTTTTGAGTGGAGAAGGAAAGTGTAATTGAGGAAAGAATATGAACATGGAGGCTGGATGTATTATGCAAGGGTGTGTTGAAACATAAAGTCTCCTCTTCTTTTTTCTTTTTTTTTAAACCAGGTAAAGATGATCCAATGAAACTAAGCACAGTCTGCATATTACTTCTTACCACTGGGTGTGAAGTTTCGTGATTATGACATGAGATATTTCAGTGCTGAGTTGGTCAACATGGCAGAGGGCAGCACTACATTGTCGGTGCTGTGAAGCACAGGAGATGTGAGTTGGGATGAGTTGGGATGTCTGACTGGAGTTGAGAGTAGGGATGACTGACTGGAGTTGAGAGTAGGGATGACTGACTGGAGATGAGAGTTGGGATGACTGACTGGAGATGAGAGTGGGGATGACTGACTGGAGTTGAGAGTGGGGATGACTGACTGGAGTTGAGAGTGGGGATGACTGACTGGAGTTGAGAGTAGGGATGACTGACTGGAGTTGAGAGTAGGGATGACTGACTGGAGTTGAGAGTAGGGATGACTGACTAGGAGTTGAGAGTAAGAGATGGTCAATGCAATACCGCAACAAAGGATCACCAATCTAAGAACTCCAACTTAACTCCATCAGATTTTATAATAATATCCTGCAAAATCATTTGCCCCGACTTTGCTCCGTCAGATTTTCACTTCTTCCCCAAACTTCAGGATCACCTTCCTTTTCAAGGCTGCTGTGAAGCGCCGCTTAAATCCGCAGGACACACAGGTGTATCGTGACGGAATCGCAGAACCATTTTAACGTTGGCGGAGACGTGTGGACTGTAATGTTGATTATGTTGATTAATAAATATGCACCATGGTCGAATAAAGATCGATATTGGTATCTGTTTTGTTTCATTCGAATATCTTTATCTGTTTTGAAGAAAAAGAATAGGAGGCAAAACATTTCAACGTGGCCTCATAATTACGTTGTGGCATTAGAAGGACAGTAAGCTGGCAGACTGCAGCTGTGCAGAGTCAAGCATGTTGGACTGTTGTGCTTGTGTTCTATGTAATAACGGTGTGTGGCAGGAACTGGCTGACAGAGCAAGGCAGGGAAAGATCCCTCCCAAAGAGTGTGAAGGAGGCACTTTCTGGTGAGCCACTGCCAATGCAGTCACAGATCACTTGCTTTGTGACATGACATTGTAGGAATTAAATGATTTTTTTTTCATCTCGTGCTAATCGGGATAATAATGGCTGTTGCTGGCCTTAAGACCCGAGCGTCACATGAAAAATGCCTGATAAGGCCAGAAAAAAAAGTGTTTCCAGTTATGAGCCATAAAAAAAGGGTTGGTAGGAAAGGAATTTGTATTTTTACCTTTCGAAATGACAGGGTATTGCATTTGGGTCTGTTTATCTGTTTGTCAACATCGAATCTGATAACGTTAACCACAAACGCCACCTTGTGGTAGCCAGTGGGACACGTCTTTATTTATTTATTTATTTTAACTCGTGCGGTACCTTTTGCCTGCGGTCTGGCGGTGGCACTGCCTGACCCCACATTCCAATATGCACTTTATAGTGGCCTTAGCTGGCCTTAAAATGTACATCAAGGCTAACGTGTGTGTGGTAGCTCAAACCCTTGCCCAGATTCTGAAGTACCTGAACCCAAAATTTTGGGCTTCCAAGTGTTATGGTTTGGCCGTGAAAGAATAATGTACAAACACCTGAAGTTATTTCTAAGATGTAACCTGGTAAAATATCCCGTACATACCTGCCAGGTTTGAGTGAATGCAGGATGTATTTGTCTCTGTTTTGATAAATCTAAGAGAATGCCAAATGTTGGCACCAGCCACACATATTTGCAAAGTTTACTTGGTCATCACACATCTACACACACAATTGGGTCTAGCACTGCTGGTCTTATACCTGTGACCGGGACATGACTCCACACCATGAGGGATTGGTGTTTTTGTTCGGTTGAAGTCCACCTGTGAAATAAGCTCCCACTTATAAAAAATAATAAGAGGATGTTCGGGGGGGGGGGCATACGTTGGCTTGGCTGTATTTGTCCCGTGTAATGTCTACCCCCCCCCCCCCCGTTACTTTCAATCTATCCCTCCTTTACCCCATCGACCCATTTCAACAGTACACCAATAATCTCCCCTCCATCAAACATCCTTTCAACAGTCCCTCCTTTACCCCATTGGTCTTATGAGAATCCCGTGGCCGTTCGGTCATCCCTCGGTCGTGCGGGGTTCCTTTCCGTTTTCCCTCCATTGCTTGGTAACCCATTGGATGCTCTCGCATGTATGTTCGTGTCGCGTCTCACATGCATGTTCATGGCGCTTGGTGCTTGTCGTGGCCTGCGAGGTGCGGTGCTTCTCGCGGGTGTGCTACAGTGTAAAACAATGCGTGTGGGTGTTTTGCACGTGAAGGAGGCGGTTCAGGGGCTGTCATCGCGGCTTTGGGTGTGAAAAGGGCAGGCTGGAGGCGGCGCTGAAAGTTCCCTCAGAACGGCGTGGCATTTTCCACAACCTCCCCATCAGCTGCGGACCAATGGGAGGGGGAGAAGGCTGTGGGAGGAGGGGAAGAAAACTGATGTGAAGGACAAGCACACCGTACAGGCTCGCGTGAGCAGAGACGAAAAGCTCTCCTGAGCAGATGGCTCAGAAAGGAGAAACGAACAGGACAAGCCTGCATGAGCAGAAGACGAAAAGATTGAGAAGGCTTGTGAGGGATGGAACAACAATGTGTGAGGGTAAACAACTGGCATTTTAAATGCCATTTACCCTGTTAGAGTGGGGGTTAGCCTTGCAGGCCCCAAGACAATCTTCTTCACATCATGGTTCCCTTTTTCGGTCATCTCTAACGAGATGACCTAATAAAACCAGTCTTGATGTCTGTACGTCCCCATTTTTTTCTTCCGATTTTCTTGATATTTTGTATGTGGGTAGATGTCGATGAGGGATGCACGGCGGTATGACTTTTGACACGATTGAAGGTCAAGGTCAAGGTCACTCCAAAGTTGCGAAATGGTCCATTTTCAAAATCTATCTCCTCCACCGTTTATGATCCGATCTTCGAAGTTCCTTCAAATTCTGATAATATGGAACGATATCTAAATTTGTTCAGGCCGGTTTTTTGAAATTCGTCCTGGTTATCGAGTCACGTGTCTTCAAAGTTGGAAAAATCGTCGATGTGATATGGTCAAAAAAAAATTCGCCCGATCTTGATGAAACTTTATGTAGGTAGGGGTCGATGAGTGATGCACGACGGTATGACTTTTGACACGATTGGAGGTCAAGGCCACCGATGCTGTAAACTTGTGAAATCGTCCATTGTCAAAATATCATCCGCCATTTATGACTCAGAAATGCGGTTTGATTTCTGAGGTCCGGTTTCTATCTTCTTGAAGACATATTGATCATAAATGTTCCAAATCGACCATTTTCAAAATCTATCTCCCGATAACTCAGAAATGTAGTTTGATTTCTGAGGTTTTTCTATCCTTTTTACTCCCGGGCTTTCGTCTGCACGTTGAACCAAAAGACGAGACGACATCGAAGCCATTCTAAGCCGATCAGAGATCCACATCTACAGAGTTTCAGAGATGACCGTCACCCCCAACCGGCGGTAATTTTTGAGGCAATTCTTTATGGCCCAATGCCCTTCTTAATGCCAACCCTTTTAGTCGCATCTCGACATGCAGGGTTACAGTGTACCCATTCTAAACCGCGGCATACACCAGGGTGTAAGGGTGAAGGAAGGAAGGTTTCACGAGCAGTTGGTGTCGAGCTTCTGTGGAAAAAGAACACTCCTTCCACGAGCGTCATCCTGCCCCTCTCGATCCTGTTAGCCACAAAGGATGAGGAGGGTGAATGATGGCACCTCATCAATGGGGGCCTGAGGAGAAAGAAGCTAACCCAGAGGAGGGCGAGTCGCACATCCAGCTCGCATATCTGGGATGCCGGAAATAACTCACCTACTGTGTCTGGGCATCTCGGGGACGTGGCTGCGTGTCCCCATCGCTTTACATCACCACTGCCCATCTTCCTCATCCATTTTCCTCTGCATTCTCCTGTGTGTTAGTGTGAGGTGAGGGAGAGAAGGAAAGGCTGCTTTCCTTTTCTCCATTCATTCCTTTGATTTTATTTTCAAGTCCTTCTTGTTTTATTATTTGCCCCCTGAGTGAATGATGGCCAAGTCTTTTGTTTAAGTTAGATTTGTTTAAGTCGACTTCCGGTTCCGGTTTTGAGCGGCAAGAGGTCTCCTTCGGGGCTCCCTGCTGACATTCTCAAAGTTAAGTTCCGGTTGTTATTTGTCCCGTTTTAACTGTTTAATTTTCTCACCTACATGT
>BROF01003288.1:112476-135262 GCA_024346535.1 Eptatretus burgeri | reverse complement strand
AAAAAAAAAAAAAAAAAAAAAAAAAAATTGAAGAATACATGTTTTGGTTAAATCTGCTCTGTTGTGCGTTTTTGCTTTCTTGCTGAAAAATACTTGCTTTTAAATGATTGCTTGCTTGTGTGTTTGTAATAATAATTGTTTGTTGCCGTTTCCAATCTGTCTCGATTATCTTTTCCTTTATTGGTCCGATGCATTGCACAAGTAAGGTTAGATGGGACGTTCTACCCCAATAATTTGCTTTGTCAGCCAGCGCACACTCGCTGTAACGCTCGGCAATAATCCGAGTGTGCGTTGAGGGCACTGACCCCAATTTTCCAGATGTCCACATGTAAGGTATCACGCAAAGTAGTGTAGACCTGCTTGTATTGGCTGTGCCAATCGGTGTTCATGGTTGCCCAGCAACCTGCCGGTGCGCAGATTGATCTGTGCCTAGCAGCCTCAGGACCGGGCATTCGGCAAGGACCCGAGTGCTTACCGTCCTGGCAAGCCTTGATCCCCAGATCCCCAGATCTTACAAGAAATACATGTGTATATATGTATATATGTATATATGTATATATGTATATATATATATACATACATACATACATACATACATACATACATACATACATACATACACAAGAATAATTGTCTATGCACAACGTAACAACATTCTAAAGTCATTGACTCCATCGCATTTTCAAGTTATTTATTTATATGTATATTGATGACTTCCGTCCTTTGCTTGTGTGTTTGTTTGTTTGTAGGCACGATAACTCGAACAGAAGAAGCTACCAATGTCAAATTGCACCACGTGATTCAGGAGGGTGATGGCTAGCGCTGATTAGATTTTGGTCAAAATCGGTCAAAGGTCAAGGTCACAGTGAGGTCAAACATAATTCCGTAAATTCACGTGGAGAAAAGGAGTATTTTTGCTTCGTTCGACGTTACGAGTTCGTTTTAACTTCGATTTTAATTTTGTCTTTGGTTTTTTCGATCGCTTCGGACGCTTAAAACTCGGTTGTCGAAATTCTGGTAAAAAAATCGGATGTTTTGGAGACGTTTTAAGATTGTATAAAAAATATTTCACTCGACGCGTCACGGGTCGTCACATGGTGCCGTGCGCTCGAGCAGACGCGTCGTTGAGTCACGTAAAAGTTTTGCGTGTACGCACTGACGGTGTTTTTGATAAAGATGGTGTTTAAAAGTCTTTTTTTTTTATCCCAATAAAGGTTATCGTCGCATGCCTGACTCGCTAAGCCATCGGATTATGTAAAGATTGTTGGTGGATGGCCGAATATTACGGTTTTGTGACTTTGATAAAATAATATTAAATAATTACGTGGAGAAATGGAGATTTTTGCTTCGGTCGACGTTACGATTTTTGATGGTTTGGTACAGAATCATGGTAGAAACTTCTGGTTTGCGTCGCTACCTTCTCTAGAGACAGCTTTTATTAGACAAGGTCAGAGGTCAAGTGGACGATTTCGTAAGTACCAGTCTATGACTGCTTGTTTATTTATTTCTGCCCTGAAGGTGACATCTGAACTCTCTAATCAACAGCAAACAGGCCATCGTCATGGCTGCCGCTTTGGTGGTGCTGCCAGTAGCAAAGGGGGGTAGCTGACAATTTTTTTTTTTTTAAATACTGCAGGCGTTTACAAATTCGGGTCTGTCAGGTAACTCGAAACAGGCAACTTTATTATTATTATTATTATTATTATTATTATTATTATTATTATTATTATTATTATTATTATTTTTTAAACCAAAGTGCTGGGTATGTGTTGAGCATGGTTTCCACAAACACTCGATATCAGCTCTTTCTACCTGGAATGTTATTTGTATATTCACTTGGTGATTGAGGAACCTCTATGTAGATACTGTGAAGGACAGTGGAACGACGTGACGTGAAGAAAAGTAGGGTGCTTCATTTACATAACTAGTGAACTAATCGATGACACATTGTATGAAGTAATGAGTAAAGATGAACACTCATTATCATTTTAAGTAAATGGTGATTGTGTCAAACAAAAACACCAATGTATCTTGTTTATCCAGTTGTTCTCACAGCATTACGAATAAGTGACTCTCTCTGTATTACCCTCACTGATCTCTTCCAGTGTATCTCTACTGGACTCCCTTGCTGTGTCCTACTGCACCTCGATCGTTTCGGTTCCACACCCTTTGGTGCTCTCTGTTGGAAGCACCAGTTCCAGGATCCTACCTGCCGAAAGTGCTGGACATGAAGGTGGAGGTATAAACGATGACTGGGAGGCTGAGAGCAGAATGGTTCATTGCAAATTATTAAACGTAACTTTGTCATGTGATGCAACGCGTATGGATGCCGAGCGAGCTGGTCAATTTCTCAAGAATTTTCGATACAATTTGGAGCAGCCACTCAGGCTTTTGCTTTGACCTTTGAGTGCAGTTTCTTGTTCAGGAACTCACGTATTCGGTTTAAATCTCTGCTGGCATATCATTTTGTTGTGTACTTGTATGGACTTGCTATTCATGCCTTTCCCTGCAAGTGGAGCAAAACAAAAATAGTACAGATTAGTGCCATGGAAGAGGGTCACCCTTCTGTAATATGGAGTTAAATGAATAAATTTTTCTCTTCAACAGTCATGGCTCGAACACAAAATGTGACGTCACTGGTTCAAGACAAAACAAGGTTTGAAACTCGATTGTATCTGCCATGCTGAGTTGCTAAAGATCAGTGTGTACTTGGGTAGATGCACATTAGGGTAATTTGAAAACACAATTGAAACTTGCTGAAGGGGTTTGTCAAAAAGGGAAATAAAAAGGTTTTAAAATCCAAAGGTTTTGTGTTTAATAAGTTTCTCGGCTTGTTTGATAAACAGTGACATGCACAGCCGATCATGTAAACCCTGGACACTACTTCAAGACCTCTCGACTTTGCCATCGCCGACAGGTTGGTGGTATCTCTGTCTTGCATGATTTATGTGACTTCAAGGTCTTGCTGTGTTTATCTAGCGTTGACACTCCATGGATGATCTGACTCCTTGTTCTGTCTTTGAGGCAGGAAGCCATGATAGGAGTGATGTTCACTTGCTTGAGTTGAGCCACCTTGGTTTGGGTCGTCCCCTGGGTCTACGCCATCCGGCTTGGGTGGGATTGAAGTTGATGAGGTAGTATACAATGTCCATACCGTTGGAGAGACTCGGCAAGAGGCTATGTCCTTTGGTGGATACGATTATTATTGATGTGATTGAACCACCACACACTCTCAAGATGTTTGAGACCGCATGTCGAAGGCATCAAGGGTGCTTTAAATTTGTTGCAGTTGTGGTCCTTGTCTTGGATCCGTATAACAACATAAATTATCAATGCTTGATCCACCTTTAGCTTGGTGTTCTTTTGGATTCTTCGCTTCTTGAAAGCGATCCGGAGAGACGGTTTAGTGCTGCAGCTGCCTTGGTGATATGGAAAGTGAGCTCATGGGACTATGGCTGGATTTGTTAATGACTGATCCAAGTTCAGTAAACTTTTTGACATTTGACCACTTTGCCGGATATGATCAAGTGGGGTGGGGATTGGTGTTGTCGGGTGTTATTGCCATTACATTGGCCTTGTGCCAGTTGCTGCACATCTATATGTGACTGTACGACAAGGAGGTGCTGTTTCAGGGTGAGTGGACAGTGTGCAAAAATTGTAATGTCATCCTTGTAGTCAAGATTGGTGAGCCTTAGCAAGCCAAGGTCTAAGCCACAATCCGAATGACAAGACGGAGCATCGAATGGTCACTGACTGTTAAATAACTCGGGTACAAGGACACAACCCTGGCCCACTCCTTACTGTGACAAATTAATCCAAAAGCTCCCTTCCAAGCTCCACACAACTTATTGCTATCTGTAAATAACAATTTGACAAGTTTGAGCAGATTATGTACAACACCACAAATTCTGAGGATTTTCCGCATAGACTCTTGATGAGCAGAATCAAAGGCAACTTTGAAGTCAATAAATGCAATGAATACATGCTGATTGAACTCCTTGGTCTTTTCAATCAGTTGGTGGATGGCAAAAATCTGCTTGGTGGTGCTTCTACCAGAATAGATACCTGCTTGTTCGGGGGTGTTGGGACATCTGGAGCACAGGCTCGATTTGGGCTCGTATGATTAGTGTGAAGAGCTTTCCATGAATAGAGATGCACATGTCGGTCTCCCTTACATTTCCAAAATGGAAAGATTATTCCTCGTCTCTAATCGGTGGGTATAATCTTAGTGACCTAGACTGTATTGATGATATAAGCAAGCCATTTGACCACTGCATCTCCACCATTTAAATCGGTTCAGCAGTGATAGTGCAGATGCCAGGTGCCCACCGGTGTGGTGTCGTGGTAGTGGTGCTCCAAGGCAGACACAAGCGGGGGAACAGTTCAACCCTGCTTTATTGCACGAGCGAGAGTGTGAGCGTACGTTGCCCGTAACTCCCCTTTATTACGTACTTGATGCACTCTACAAGCCACACGACTTACAGGCTCCCAGGCCACAACGGCTACAGCAACCACTACGACGCCCCAGGCGGCGCGCACTCCTATATCCCGTGCAAGCACGTGATCACTCTCAACCACTCCTCCACGACGCTCCCCCACATCATGCCCTGCCCCCGCAGGCCCGCTACACCACAACCGGTTCTTCAATTTTTTGACGGTGGATTTTACCTCGCAAGGAGTTATGGGGTTGATTTTACAATCTGCATCACTTAGTGTTTCTGGTGGTGGCTTGCATGCCAAGTGAGCTGTGAAAGTGGTCAGAGACGTGTTGTTGCCACTTGCCATCTATTCAAGTAGTCCTTGGTATTTGTCAGCTTTGATCCATTTGCGTCTGTGACCATATTAAATTGTTGTCTGGTGTGGCTGTGGCAAGAACAATGTTTGCTCGGGATAGTGCGTTGGTCATGAGGAATAGCTACAGCATTGAGGGTTTCCATCACATTATACCAATAGGTCGAGATATCTTGCTGAATCACAAGTCGGTCTTGTTTCACTGCGATCACCTCTCAGCCGAGCCACCCTTCTAGCTTCGATAATCCCGAGAGTCGTCTTGGAGATCCATGTTTTTATTTTATTACATTTTTTACACATAAGGGTTTTTCAAGTGTGTTTTCAGCAGTGGCAGTTACATTCCCCTTTAAATCTGTCCACACAGTCTTGGGGTCCTCGTCGAGGATGAGCAGGGTGAAACAGTTGGATATATCAATCATATATTTGGCGGCAGTCAGGGGATCCGAGAGAACAGCTGCATTGACGCGACAACTGCTGGATCTTACTTTGAGGTGAAATAGGAGACAACAACAGGAGTTGATGGTCAGATGAACCAATCTCAGCACATTAGTAAACCCGGCTTTCCATATTTGAGAACCATCTGGCCAAGATCAGGACATTGTCAATTAATTAAGGATGAATGTGTCATCGCAATACTAGGTATACTCGTAGATCAGTCTTCTTCGAAACCAAGAGCTTCCAATGTGAAGATCATGGAATGCACAAGTGAAGTTGGTGGGTGTCGTTGTCATTTGCAGTGCCTGAATAAACAGGGCCAATGACACCAATGCTGGCTATACACTCTGATGCAATAGTAGCATTGAAATCCCCGAGTACAGCTACTCCATCATGACGGCTTGTTCGAGAAAGTTCAGATGCTAGCGAGTCAAGTTATCCTTTGGAGCTTCATCATCCAGTTCAGTGGGTGCATAACAATCAGACGGTCATGTGTCCATGATGATGTTGGAATTTGGCTGATAAGTGAGGTTACAAAGGATTCCATTGGGTGAAGGCTTTCCTTGTCTGGTCTACGGCTCAGGGTATTCTTGCCCAGTGGATACCATCAGTTCTACTAGTAACTAGACCAAGGGTGATAATACCCCTCATTGTGTTTCATCCGAAGCGAGGAGACTCATCTCTTGAAGACCAGCTAAAATAATCCTCAAGCAAGAGAGTTCTTGGGAAAGAAGAGAAATTGTGCCATTTTTATGGAGGGTGAGAACATTCCATATTGTGCATCTCATTTGCTTACGCAAGTTAAGTTTTGTATTCCTATCCAAGGTCTGTGGGCGGTTCAAAGGTCACAGTCCGTGTCGATCGGTTCAGTTATCATCCATCAGAGTATCTGCACCAAAGGGGCAACATTCCCTGACTCAGGGTTATGTGGGAAATTTGGAAGGGAGAGGACTCTGAAACCTAGCTGACAACTGGATGGTGTGGTTGGTCAAATTGACTGCTGAGTGAGCCGCTTACGTAACCCAATCTTTTTTCCTGATTTGATGGGCGCTGTTACCTAACAGTTCCCTCTGCATAAATGGCAGAGATAAGATGGTTCTCTCACTTTTAATTAACTATTTATTGACAATGACGATCATCAATCTGGTAACACCAGAACAAGCACTGTACTATTTAATATAAATACTACAACAAGAATGACAAAAGGCATCGGGCCTCAATGTAGAGACACACAAAACACACTCGTCACGATGATTATCAAAATAAATGGTCTGTTACTGGCAGGGAATGCAAAGTAAGAAATTTACAGTATTGTGACTGATAAGGGAACAACAAAGGCATGTCGCTGGTGGAGTGATGATGGCACACAACCACACAGTTGGAACTTGAGTGCTCTTGGGTGGACTGGATGAGCTTGTTCAGAGCCCAGACATGGACAGCTCTTGTGTTGCTGATACTGGCGAGGCTGCTGTCTGCCTCTGTTCTACCGTCAGTTCCTACTATCTGCAGCTTACTTGACGTGTCTGGCTCTAACCATTGACTCTCTACCCAGGGAAACTGATGATATATTGATCATGATATATTGATCATGATGATATATTGATCATGATATATTGATGATATATTGATCACCAGGGAAACCATTGACTCTCTACCCAGGGAAACTGTCCTCTGACTCGCCACCTTTTAAAACTCCAGGATGGACAATACTCAACAGTGCCAGCTGTGTTCCAGCTGGCCCCTCAAGCGACGGTCTAACTCCTGGAGTAGCGTGGACCCATCAGAAACTATAACGACACTCAATAGAGCACATACCTCTGCCAGGCTGAACAATTTGTCTTTTGCGTTCCACTGATAAGGTCGGGATGCAGATGCGGCCAAACTAAAATGTAATCGGTTTGTTCTTGTCACTTACCCAACTCATCCACCGAGTTTTGGCATAACCCGTTCACAACGTTTTGAAATATGCAATACAGTATATAGTTTTTGGCCCTATCTCTGAACAATGAAGAATCGTTTTCAAAATTAAAAAAAAGTTATACTATTCTGATCTTCATCAAAATTTGTATTGATCCTTGTCCCACACTCAACCTCTCCACCAAGTTTCGTCCAAATCCATCCCTAACTTTTTGAGATACCCTGCTCACAGACAGGCAATCGGATGAATACATAACCTCCTCCCACCTTTCGGTGGCATCGGTAAAACAATTAAAGGGGGTGTGGTGGGAGGGGTTATTGTTGTAACGAGGGAGATGGGGTGAAGGTAGTACCGGATTTATGGAACAACATGGCAGGCTGCATTAAATAGTCCCCTATAAACAGTTGACCATGAGGGCATTATTCACTAAGGATGTATGCAGACATGGTATTATTCACAACAACCATAAATAAAACAGATTGGGGGGTTGGTGCTGTTTGTGGTCCATGTGACAATATTTCATCAATTATATTGTCACGTCCGAGTACCCATTAACATAGGATTCCTCATCGCAGGGACCTTTCATCCTGAGAGATGGTCTTTTATGGCACTGCATTCAGTATTTCTCTACTTTACTGTTCGCCAAGGTTGCCCAAATGAGCCAAAATCGATGGCAAACACACACGGAAAGCAGATGCCTCAAACCCTTTTCTTACCTTTTAAAACGGTTTATTTGAAAAGCAAAGTACAGCGAAGAGGGTCGACAAGACGCGATAATATATGGAACAAACCAAGTGAGTCAAAATGCACAAAGAGGAGAATGGGAATAAGCAAACTGATATACGAGAAGGAGAAATAAAATGCAAAACCGAATCCATTGGGCACCACAGATCACACTCGCACAAGACAATAATGCAGGCGGAACTTCCCTTTGTCAACAATGCACAGGGTAGACATGCAAGACTCCATGCAGTCCATTTTATAAACCAGGAGCGAGATGGTGTCCAAAGATGGTCAAACAGCCACATGCAGGGCCAGTGATGAGGAGCCTTCAATCAGGCCACGTGTTCCTCTGTCCTTCCCCCCCCCACCCCCAACGAGGAAGCTTGCTCAGCATTTCTTCTTTCTCATCAACGTGCTTCTTTTCACTGGGAGCATGTGGAGCTCTCCTGTCTGAGGCTTTTCTTGCCCTAGCGAAAGGCAGGGTGATACCAGCTTGGATCTATCCCAAAACTTCTGCAGAGCGAGCCACAATCCTCTCTGCTCCGAAAGCTCTTCTGTGAACCACTTGCTCGACCTCCTCCCACACGAGTCTCTCATAGTCTTTCTGCACGTGGATGGAATTATTATATTATTATCCTCCTCCTAGGCAGAGTCTTAATCTGGGGTGCCACCCATGGGGGTGGCCCCAATAAAAAATAATGTTCTTTTGCACATCTGTGGCACGTGTGCCTCTGTGATGGGATGTACTTGCCTAGCGCCACCTTCAAACAATAGGTATTTACACATACATAATTAATCTGTCTACCCTGTCAATAAAATACATACGTGCCTCCTCAGCATCACGTGCAACAAACGACGCACTCTGACAGATCCCTGTTACATAGCAATCGAACCTACTTGAAACACACGGACCATACTACACTTACCACAGTCTTGCTATGGATCCCCCACCCACCCCTTCCACATAACAATATGTTTAAACAAACGTGTCCACGTATTACGTCTCAAACCGCATAGAGTTGTCTATTTTGTGTAAACCTCATCCACCATTGGATCCACAATGAGAGACAGCTGCTGTTTCATGAAAGGTCCACAAGTATTGACATCCCTTTCCAGATGTCAAAGATTGGGATTCCTTTACAAGAGCAAAACAGAACTTGATGAATCGACATGTATCCAGCCAATGATCCCAAATGAGTCTAGAATGATTTATTGAATGTAAGGTCGTAGCCATGAGATAAAGGTGAATTCACTGGCCAAAAAACTGCTCACAACAGCGAATAAGGAGACAAGAGGGGTTTGAGAGAGAGATCATAAAATAAGAAAGGAGAAAAGAAGAGTTCGAGAGGTTTATAAAACCTCTGGGAACAAGTTGGGGATGTGAGGTGATTATGGGATTTTTCCAATCTTTCCATGAGGCAGAGTCAGGGGGCCCTCGGTGCTTGATGTTCGTCCAGGCCACTATGTGGGTAAGAGGTGCACAGGGGAATGGGAGAGCAAGTGAAAGCAAAGTGGAAACCATTGGAACGGTGAAGCACAGCAGGTAACGGTGCTCGTGAGCAGATGGGAACCAGTATTCATACCTCCTGCAGAGTGTGCCAGCGTGCGACGGGGCGTCGTGGGTATGCCAGCATCTCGTTCCAGTGCTCCCGCCCAAGACCGGGCCATTCCATACCGACCCCGCAGTGACCGATCACTTCGTTGTGACCCACCCTGAATTACAGGAAGGTTTCGTGTCTCGACATGTTCGATGTTTGTCCTTCGATTCGTAATAAACTATTTCATCCGAACTGCAGGTGCAGAACTTCCAACAATCAAATTTGAGAAAAAAAATTAATTCCCATGTTCATGCCACCAATCGAGATTGAGACTAAACATTCTCATAGTTGGATAACAGAAAGTTCTCCTACAACGGCGTTGGTGTCCCTAAAATGTGTGACATTGGAGGAAACGACGTTGATGGAAACTATTTTTCCCATTTAAATTGATGTAAATAACATTCAAAGTGCCCCAAATCAAATTTTTCATTGGATGGATGATGAATAGAGATGAGGGTTGAGCGGAAATTCTCATTTCCAGTTCCAGTTTTTGAGTGACGGTTGGTTCTTTCCAGGAGTCTCTGCTTACTTTCTCAAAGATAAGTTTCCACTCGTTGTTTGTCACGTTTTGACTTTATTTTGTTTCCTCTGTGTTTGTTTATTGTGTGTTCCGACTTCGGTTTCGTTTCTTGATATAAAATCGATAAATTACTTAATTAATCGATTCATTGATTAACCAAAAAATAAAAAATTCTTTTTTCGCCAAAGCACATCTTCACTTTTATCCACAAATTTAAGCTTCCGAGCTCAAAGGATAGCTGAGATATCACACAGATAAACAAGAAAGAAAATAGTCAATTGATTAATCAATACATAAAAAATACTCTTAAAAGGCAAATAATTTGTTCACTGTTGCTTCCAAATATCAGCCAACGATCTCAAAAGATGCCTGAGGTATTGCCTGGATGAGAAAGAAAATAAATAAGTAATTAATAAATAGACAATAATTAAGTTATTAATCAATTCATTGTTTAATCAAAAAATAATAGTGTTTCTGCCAAAGCACATCTTCATTTTTATCCCCAAATTTAAGGTTCTGAGATCAAAGGATGGCTAAGACATCGCCCGGACAACCAAGAAAACAAACAAATGGAGGAAAAATTGAGTACTCCCTTCCTTCAGTGCCTGGCGATGACATCATGCATCACCTGGATAAGGAATGAGGAAGGAGTGGTGTACAAAAAATTTACTTCATAATAAAAGAGCGTGAATTCACTGGGTCGATGCAGAATAAAGACAAACGTTTTGTGGGAATTCACTTCATAATGAAAGAATTTAAATTCACCAGGTGGATGATGAATAAAGATGAAGGTTTAACGTAAATTCAATTCAGTATTAAAGAGTTTAAATTCACCAGGTGGATGATGAATAAAGATGAAGGTTTAGCATAAACTCAATTCATTATTAAAGAGTTTAATTCACCAAGTGGATGATGAATAAAGATGAAGGTTTAGCGTAAATTAAATTCATTATTAAAGAGTTTAAATTAACCAGTGGATGATGAATAACGATGAAGGTTTCGTGGAAATTCAATTCATTTTTAAAGAGGTTAAATTCACCAGGTGGATGATGAATAAAGACGAAGGTTTAACGGAAATTCAATTCATTATGAAAGAGTTTAAATTCACAGGGGAATGATGAATAAAGATGAAGGTTTAGCAAAAATTAAATTCATTATTAAAGAGAATAAATTCACCGGTGGATAATGAATAACGAAGAAGGTTTCACGGAAATTCAATTCATCATTAAAGAGTTAAAATTCATCAGGTGGATGATGAATAAAGATGAAGGTATAACGTAAATTAATTCGTTATTAAAGAGTTTAAATTAACTGGTGGATGATGAATAACGATGAAGCTTTCGCAGAAATTCAATTCATTATTAAAGAGTTTAAATTCACCAAGTGGATGATGAATAAAGATGAAGGTTTAACGGAAAATCAATTCATTATGAAAGAGTTTAAATTCACAGGTGGATGATGAATAAAGATGAAGGTTTAACATAAATTCAATTCATCATTAAATATTTTAAATTCACCAGGTGGATGACGAATAAAGACAAAGGTTTAGCGTAAATTCAATTCATTATTAAAGAGCTTAAAATCACCAGGTGGATGATGAATAAAGATGAAGGTTAAGTGTAAATTCAATTCATTATGAAAGAGTTCAAATTCACAGGGTAGATGATGAATAAAGATGAAGGTTTCGCGTAAATTCAATTCAATATTAGAGTTTAAATTAACCAGTGGATGATGAATAACAACGAAGCTTTAATGGAAATTCAACTCCTTATTAAAGACTTTAAATTCACCAGGTGCATGATGAATAAAGACGAAGGTTTAACGTAAATTCAATTCATTATTAAAGAGTTTAAATTAACCAGTGCATGATGAATAAAGATGACTTTTTCGCAGAAATTCAATTCATAATTAAAGAGATTAAATTAACTGGTGAAGGATGAATAAGATGAAGGTTTTGCGGAAATTCAATTCATTATAAAAGAGTTTAAATTCACCAGGTGGATGATGAATAAAGATGAAGGTTTAACGTAAATTCAGTTCATTGTTAAGAGTTTAAATTAACCGGTGGATGATGAATAAAGACGAAGTTTTCATGGAAATTCAATTCATTATTAAAGAGTTTAAATTCACCAGGTGAATGATGACTAAGGATGAAGGTTTACCGTAAATTCATTTCATTATTAAAGAGATTAAATTAACCGGTGGATGATGAATACTGACGAAGTTTTCACGGAAATTCATTCCATTATTAAAGAGTTTAAATTCACCAGGTGGATGATGAATAAAGACGAAGGTCTTGCGTAAATTCAATTCATTATTAAAGAGTTAAAATTTATGGGGTGGATGATGAATAGAGATGAAGGTTTAATGGAAATTCAATTCATTATTAAAGATTTTAAATTCACCAGGTGGATGATGAATAAAGACAAAGGTTTAGCGTAAATTCAATTCATTATAAAAGAGTTTAAATTCACCAGGTGGATGACGAATAAAGATGAAGGTTTCGCAGAAATTCACTTCATAATAAAAGGGTTTAAATTCCCCAGGTGGATGACGAATAAAGAGGAAGGTTTAACGGAAATTCAATTCATTATTAAAGACTTTAAATTCAATGGGTGGACGATGAAAAAAGACGAAGGTTGAACGAAAATTCAATTCATGATTAAAGAGATTAAATTGCCGGTGGATTATGAATAAAGATGAAGGTTTTGCGGAAATTTAATTCATTCTTGAAGAGTTTAAATTCACCAGGTGGATGATGAATAAAGATGAAGGTTTCGCGGAAATTCAATTCATTATTAAAGAGATTAAATTGCCGGTGGATGATGACGAAAGATGAAGGTTTCGCAGAAATTCAATTCATTATTAAAGAGTTTAATTCACCAGGTGGATGATGGATAAAGACGAAGGTTTGGCATAAATTCAATTCATTATTAAAGAGATTAAATTAACCGGTGGATGATGAATAAAGATGAAGGTTTTGCGGAAATTCAATTCATTATTAAAGAGTTTAAATTCACCAGGTGGATGATGAATAAAGATGAAGGTTTAACGTAAATTCAATTCATTATTGAAGAGTTTAAATTACCCGGTGGATGATGAATAACGACGAAGTTTTCGCGGAAATTTAATTCATTATTAAAGAGTTTAAATTCAGCAGGTGGATGATGAATAAAGAGGAAGGTTTAACGGAAATTCAATTCATTATTAAACACTTTAAATTCAATGGGTGGACGATGAATAAAGACGAAGGTTGAACGAAAATTCAATTCATGATTAAAGAGATTAAATTGACGGTGGATTATGAATAAAGATGAAGGTTTTGCGGAAATTCAAATCATTATTAAAGAGTTTAAATTCACCAGGTGGATGATGAATAAAGATGAAGGTTTAACGTAAATTCAATTCATTATTGAAGAGTTTAAATTACCCGGTGGATGATGAATAACGACGAAGTTTTCGCGGAAATTTAATTCATTATTAAAGAGTTTAAATTCAGCAGGTGGATGGTGAATAAAGACGAAGGTTTAGCATAAATTCAATTCATTATTAAAGAGTTTAAATTCACTGGGTGGATGATGAATAAAGATGAAGGTTTGGCAGAAATTCACTTCATAACAAAAGAGTTTAAATTAACTGGTGGATGATGAATAACGATGTAGTTTTCACGGAAATTCAATTCATAATTAAAGAATTTAAATTCACCAGGTGGATGATGAATAACGATGAAGTTTTCGCGGAAATTTAAATCATAATTAAAGAGTTTAAATTCACCAGGTGGATGATGAATAAAGACGAAGGTTTTGCGTAAATTCAATTCATTATGAAAGAGTTTAAATTCACCGGGTGGATGATGAATCGAGATGAAGGTTTAACGGAAATTCAATTCATTATTAGAGTTTAAATTCACCAGGTGGATGATGAATAAAGACGAAGGTTAAGCATGAATTCAATTCAAAATAAAACGGGTTAAATTCACCAGGTGGATGATGAATAAAGATGAAGGTTTAACTGAAATTCAAGTCATTTTTAAAGACATTAAATTCACCGGGTGGATGATGGAAAAAAGATGAAGGTTTAATGGAAATTCAATTCATTATGAAAGAGATTAAATTGCCAGTGGATGATGAATAAAGATGAAGGTTTTGCGGAAATTTCATTCATTTTTGAAGAGTTTAAATTCACCAGGTGGATGATGAATAAAGATGAAGGTTTCACGTAAATTCAATTCATTATTAAAGAGATTAAATTGCCGGTGGATGATGACGAAAGATGAAGGTTTCGCAGAAATTCAATTCGTTATTAAAGAGTTTGATTCACCAGGTGGACGATGAATAAAGACGAAGGTTTAGCATAAATTCAATTCATTATTAAAGAGATTAAATTAACCGGTGGATGATGAATAAAGATGAAGGTTTCACGGAAATTCAATTTATTATTAAAGAGTTCAAATTCACCAGGTGGATGATGAATAAAGATGAAGGTTTAACGTAAATTCAATTCTTTCTTAAAGAGTTTAAATTAACCGGTGGATGATGAACAACGACGAAGTTTCGCAGAAATTCAATTCATTATAAAAGAGTTTAAATTCACCAGGTGGATGATGAATAAAGATGAAGGTTTAAAGGAAATTCAATTCATTATTAAAGAGTTTAAGTTACCAGGTGGATGATGAATAACGACGAAGTTTTCGTGGAAATTCAATTCATTCTTAAAGAGTTTAAATTCACTGGGTGGATGATGAATAAAGATGAAGGTTGAGCAGAAATTCACTTCATAACAAAAGAGTTTAAATTCACCGGGTGGATGATGAATAAAACAAAGGTTTAACGGAAATTCAATTCCTTATTAAAGAGTTTAAATTCACGAGGTGGATGATGAATAATGACGCAGGTTTAACAGAAATTCAATTCATTATTAAAGAGTTTAAATTCACCAAGTGGATGAAGAATAAAGACAAAGGTTTAGCGTAAATTCAATTCATTATTAAAGATTTTAAATTCACCAGGTGGATGATGAATAAAGATGAAGGTTTAACGGAAATTAAATTCATTATTAAAGAGTTTAAATTTACCAGGTGGATGATGAATAAAGACGAAGGTTTAGCATGAATTCAATTCATTATTAAAGAGCTTAAATTCACCAGGTGGATGATGAATAAAGATGAAGGTTTAGCATAAATTCAATTCATTATTAAAGAGATTAAACTAACCGGTGGATGAAGAATAAAGATGAAGGTTTTGCGGAAATTCAATTTATTATTAAAGAGTTTAAATTCACCAGGTGGATGATGAATAAAGATGAAGGTTTAACGTAAATTCAATTCTTTCTTAAAGAGTTTGAATTAACTGGTGGATGATGAATAACGACGAAGGTTTCGTGTAAATTCAATCCATAATGAAAGAGTTTAAATTCACCAGGTGGATGATTCATAAAGATGAAGGTTTAACGGAAATTCAATTCATTATTAAAGAGTTTAAATTCACTGGTGGATGATGAATAAAGATGAAGGTTTAACGGAAATTCAATTCATTATTGAACAGTTTAAATTCACCGGTGGATGATGAATAAAGATGAAGGTTTAGCATAAATTCAATTCATTATTAAAGAGTTTAAATTCACCGGGTGGATGATGAATTAAGATGAAGGTTTCGCAGAAATTCTATTCATTAATAAAGAGTTTAAATTCACCAGTGGATGATGAAAAAAGACGAAGGTTTAAAGGAAATTCAATTCATTATAAAAGAGTTGAAATTCCCCGGCTGGATGATCAATAAAGATGAAGGTTTAGCGTAAATTGAATTCATTATTAAAGAGTTTAAATTCCCCAGGTGGATGATGAAGAAAGACGACGTTTTCATGGAAATTCAAATCATTATTAAAGAATTTAAATTCTCCAGGTGGATGATGTTTAAATACGAAGGTTTAGCATAAATTTAATTCATTATTAAAGAGATTAAATTGACCGGTGGATGATGAATAAAGATGAATGTGTTGCGGGAATTCAATTCATTATTAAAGAGTTTAAATTCACCAGGTGGCTGATGAATAAAGATGAAGGTTTAGCGTAAATTCAATTCATTATTAAAGAGTTTAAATTCACAGGTGGATGATGAATAACGACGAAGGTTTTGCGTAAATTCAATTCATTATTAAAAAGATTAAATTAACTGGTGGATGATGAATAAAGATGAAGGTTTTGCAGAAATTCAATTCCTTACTAAAGAGTTTAAATTCACCAGTTGGATGATGAATAAAGATGACGGTTTAATGTAAATTGAATTCATTATGAAAGAGTTTAAATTAACCGGTGGATTATGAATAACGACGACGTTTTCATGGAAATTCAAATCATTATTAAAGAATTTAAATTCTCCAGGTGGATGATGTTTAAATACGAAGGTTTAGCATAAATTTAATTCATTATTAAAGAGATTAAATTGACCGGTGGATGATGAATAAAGATGAATGTGTTGCGGGAATTCAATTCATTATTAAAGAGTTTAAATTCACCAGGTGGCTGATGAATAATGACGAAGGTTTAACGGAAATTGAATTCATTATGACAGAGTTTAAATTCACCAAGTGGATGATGAATAAAGATGAAGGTTTTGCATAAATTCAATTCATTATTAAAGTCATTAAATTAACTGGTGGATGATGAAGAAAGATGAAGGTTTTGCAGAAATTCAATTCATTATTAAAGAGTTTAAATTCACCAGGTGGATGATGAATAAAGACGAAGGTTTAGAGTAAATTCAATTCATTATTAAAGAGATTAAATTAACTGGGGGATGATGAATAAAGATGAAGGCTTTGCAGAAATTAACCTCATTATTAAAGAGTTTAAATTCACCAGTTGGATGATTAATAAAGATGGCGGTTTAATGTAAATTCAATTCATTATTGAAGAGTTTATATTAACTGGTGGATTATGATAACGACGAAGTTTTCGTGGAAATTCAATTCATTATTAAAGAGTTTAAATTCACCAGTTGGATGATGAATAAAGACGAAGGTTTAGCATAAATTCAATTCATCATTAAAGAGATTAAATTAACCGGTGGATGATGAATAATGATGAAGGTTTTGTGGAAATTCAATTCTCTATTAAAGAGTTTAAATTCACCAGGTGGATGATGAATTAAGATGAAGGTTTAGGAGAAATTCACTTCGTAATAAAAGAGTTTAAATTCACCGATGGATGATGAATAAAGACGAAGGTTTAACGGAAATTCAATTCCTTATAAAAGAGTTTAAAGTCTCCAGGTGGATGATGAATAATGATGAAGGTTTAACGGAAATTCAATTCATTATTAAAGAGTTTAAATTCACCAAGTGGATGATGAATAAAGATTAAGGTTTAACATAAATTCAGTTCATTATTAAAGAGATTAAATTAACTGGTGGATGATGAAGAAAGATGAAGGTTTTGCGGAAATTCAATTCAATATTAAAGAGTTTAAATTCACCAGGTGGATGATGAATAAAGATGAAGGTTTCACATAAATTCAGTTCATTATTAAAGAGTTCAAATTAACCGGTGGATGATGAATAAAGATGAAGGTTTTGCGGAAATTCAATTCATTATAAAAGAGTTTAAATTCACCAGGTGGATGATGAACAAAGATGAAGGTTTAATGTAAATTCTATTCATTATTAAAGAGTTTAAATTATCTGGTGGATGATGAATAAAGATGAAGGTTTAGCGGAAATTCACTTCATAATAAAAGAGTTTAAATTCACCGGTGGATGATGAATAAAGATGAAGGTTTAGCGTAAATTCAATTCGTTATTAAAGAGATTAAATTAACTGGTGGATGCTGAATAAAGATGAAGGTTTCACAGAAATTCAGTTCATAATAAAAGGGTTTAAACTCACTGGGTGGATGATGAATAAAGACGAAGGTTTAAAGGACATTCAATTCATTATTAAAGAGTTTAAATTCACCAGGTGGATGATGAATAGAGATGAAGGTTTAACGGAAATTCAATTCATTATTAAAGAGTTTAAATTCACCAAGTGGATGGTGAATAAAGATGAAGGTTTCATATAAATTCAATTCATTATTAAAGAGTTTAAATTCACCAGGTGGATGATGAATAAAGATGAAGGTTTCGTGGAAATTCAATTCATTATTAAAGAGTTTAAATTCACCGGGTGGATGATGAAGAAAGACTAAATTTTCATGGAAATTCACTTCATAATGAAGAATTGTAAATTCACCAGATGGATGATTGCTGCTGCATCGCCATAACCAATATCTTTTGTCGACTCAGTCCATTAGCATAACCAATTTACGTCTCTAAATTTTTCACACTGTTCTACTTCCTGCCAAGTATTTATCAGTTCCATTAAACGATGAATTACAATCCTGAGGTGTGCCTTTTCTACACATTTTCTCTTCCTCCGATGCCGATCCATTCTGCTGGATACTGCCCACATCAAACATTTAATAACTAACCTAACTAATAACTGATAATAATAATTTGATAATAATTTCAAACTAACCCTAATCTTCCTCTATTCTCCTATTCACTCTCACTCCATTAACTCTGCAGATTCCCATCCATGGTTCCATGGCCAAACTTACTGGCCAAAAGGAACTACAGCCTCACCATGCTGCCTCCACCATGTCCTACTCATCTCGTCTTGTCGCTAAAATGAGTGGCCTTCAATACACGCTTTGTTTTAAAATAATACAGCGACACATAATTTGATACTAACACTACTGCAACCTTAAGCGATATATCCAATATACCACACCTTTCACAAAATCACGTTAACAAATAAGAGAAAGAACAAAATGTACATTTATCACGTTCTGCCATAATCCACCAAACCCATCTAACACCAAATCCACGGAACCCAATACCCAACACCGGTTCACGTTGTTAACATCAAGTGCTTTCGTGATGTGATGGTTACCGCTTTCAAATGACGTGACGTAACGTCAGGGTTTCTCCACTGGGAGATATTGAGAAGTCTTGTTTTGGGATTTATCACAGGCCAAACCAATGGTCTCCATTATGTGAAACTTGGATCATGGTGTTCGCTATCAAATCGGTTTTCTTTTGATCATCATGTCTTTCATCCATACCTATCATAATCCACGACGGCTATCAGGAGTCCAACGACCTCGGCGCTGTCTGGGGGCACGTCGAACACAAGGGCTTCGTTGTACACTGGCTGTAGTGTCCCGCGCTTTCTGGTCGTTTTCCTCTTCTTCAGACGCTTACCCGAGCAAATGAGGGAAACCTTGACGTATGGGTCTGAGGAAACACGTGTGAGGGACACAGATCTTTGTGAGATGGGCAATGTGTGGCCCAAAGGTTTGCAATAAAGGGAGAAGAGTTAAATACAAACAATTGTGATGTGGAAAGTAGTTTCAACCTCGAGGGAGTGAAGAGATGTCGGATTACAGCAAACTACCACCCTTAAACAGTATTACAAGTGCTTACATAAACAACCCCGTCTTGTATGAGATGCTCTATCTGCTGCAGATGGTTGAAACAATTTCTACAATCGTGGGTAAAAACCCAATTAAGTCCAAATCGTTTAAAAAGAGATGTTGATAAATGCAATTGTGATGTAATTGTGCGGAAAGTTCCCAGATGCGCATTGCGAAGTTGGGCACTGTTGCTCCAATCAGATCTCATGCTCCAATCAGCCATGAATGGAGCTCCATGGAGTATTGGAGATGAGATATTTTCATATAAATTATCATAGGATGAATTATATAATTCATCCTCATGGATGAAACTCCTAATGAACTCATTTGATGATCGATAACTTATCCTCATGGATGAAACTCCTAATGAACTCATTCAATGATCGATAATTCATCCTCATGGATGAAACTCCGAATGGACTCATTCGATTATCGATAATTATCGATCATCAAATGAGTTCATTGGGAGGGGCATCCATGAGGAACAATCAAATTGAAGGTGAGTGTGCATCCTACTCGACTATATGGATGGATTGATCGAACGCTTTACGTCATTGTTTCCCATGTGTGTGCATCATTGAACTTGCTTTTGTGGATGGGAATGGGAGCTCCTCAATTAAACTCACTCATTGATCGATAATTGCAGAGATCTCAAAAAACAGCCTCGTAAAAGTGCAGGGCATGTAAGTTTTTAAAAGTTAACAAATTGGAAAAAGGAAAGGGAACAAGATCAAGAATTGCTTTGCAAGACATGTTCCCTACTGATGCGATATTTTCTAAGTCCCAAAAGGGCATAACGCTGTGAAAAATTGATGAAATGTCTTGAAACTCAAACTTGTTCGGTGACTTATCATAATAAAGCCATGTACAAAGTTTCAGTTGAACAAGGAGGGTATGGGGTGGGGGGGGGGGAGTCTGAAAAACCACTCCTGGGATGGACGGAGGGAGACAGACACACAGACAGACAGATGGACACCAAACCAATAGTCCCCTCTGGTGAAACTGGTAAGGACAAATAAGATTGAGGGGTTTTTACCAGAGCTTCCCGTGATGTCCATGGCCTTGAGGTTTCGTGCTTTGATGATTGTGAGAGTTAGGCGACCAGCTGTTGGTAAGTAGCAGAGTGAGAACATGAGTTCTCCTAATCCATCCTTTTCCTTCAAACAAGAGTATAAACAAAGCAAGAGAGACAAGGGGATGTGGCAAAGAGCAAATTAATGTGCAAAGTTAATGAGAAAAGAGAAAAGAAACAACTGGAGATATTTACAACCTTTTAGAAATGCACATGATCAACCGACGATGGGGTCTCATCATGTACATGATTATCCGACGATGGGTCCTCATCACGTACATGATCAACTGATGAATGGGCCTCATCATGTACAAGACAAACCCGAGATGGGTCATTGTCATGCACCTGATCAACCCACAATGGGGTCTCATCATGTACAGGTCATTATCAAGCAACGATGGGTCCTCCTCGTGGACAGGATCGACCCACAATGGGTCTTTGCCATGTGCAGCACCATGACCGGCCCATGATGGGTCATCGTAATGTTCATGCCAACATCACAAATGGAGGTACATCTAGATCTTGTTACAAACCGTGGGTAGCCCAGAAGAATCCAAAAGTTGATTTAACAACGATTTATTTAACTTCTACCAACACTTTCAGCGACACTCACTTACACAGCAGAGCCAGCATCAATGTTACTGCAAACAACAAACCCCTGGCAAACATTATCACTCTTCTTCTTCCTGATCACACCCTCCCTTCCGTTTTCTTCCAATTAATTAATTATTCATGCAGGTATTTCACTGTCCCCACCTTAACATTTTTGTCATCCCACCAAAAGTAACGTCAATAACTAATAAGAACAAGTTGCATTGGAGCAATGTTCATTCCCATCAACCAACGATGGGTCCTCATCATGTACATGATCAACTGATGATCGTCGGTTCCCATTGTCGGTCCATGTCAATCTATGTCAGTCCCATCACATAGTCCTTGAACTTGGCTGTTTTTTTGCCTCTTCCACTCCAAAAATCTGTGCACTTCCACCTCTTGACCAACAGTCATTACTGCAGTGTCTCCCTTGGACCCAATGTCCTCTGTTTCAACGTCCTCTCATTGGGGGGGGGGGGCACATCCGAGCTTGCTCCTGCATGGAGGTCCCCCACCAGCCAACCTCCAATCTCCAATCTGGTTCTGTGGGTGGGGTTTTCCCCAGTCTTTTCTTGTCTGTCGCTGTGTCTTCTGCAGGGACCGTCACATTAGGTGTCTCCTCAGCATGACCGGCAGCAGGCTCCTAGGATTCATGTTCCATCCACAAGTACGTTCCAGATCCATGGTACTTCCACAACGTTTTGGCATGCACAACCTTGGGCTTGCCTTTGGGCCCAGACCTGACACGGAATCATCAGCTTGGGCAACTGGCCTTTCCTCCTCTGGGAGTTGTACAGCCACATCTTGTCAGCTCTGGTAGGTGGTCTGACTAGCCTTCAGATCATATCAATGCTTCATCACTTCCCGAGAGAACTTCAAATTTTCCTGGACCTGATGATGTACTGTACCTTTCGTAGCTGTCAAAGAGTTCCCTCACACAGGTTGGAGCATCTTCAGGTCGTCTCTCATCAGGTGAGCTTCCCCTCAGCAGGTCAACCGGAAGGCACAGTTCATGGCTGGTCATCAGTTTCACTGGTGTGTATGCAGTGGACTCGTGCTCAGCAGAACGGTGGGCCATCAGTAAGACTGGCAGCTTCTCGTCCCATCCCGTCTGACCCTCGACACAGTACTTTGCCAACTCCTGTCCTAAGGTCCAGTTTAACTTCTCCACCATGCCATCTGACTGTGGTCAGAGAGGTGTGGTTCTCATCTTCTGGATCCCTATCAAGTGGCAACTCTCCTTGAATACATGGGACTCAAAATTTCTACCTTTGTCTGAATGCAACTGGTTAGGCATCCAGAACTGGCTGAAAAGCTAAACCACCAACAGTGTGGCGACGGTGACGGCTTCCTGATCAGGAATGGCATCAGCCTCCAGCCACTTCCTGAAATAGTCCATGGCAATGCAGATCTAACAGTTCCCCACAGTGGTGAGCAACAGTTGTTCAGTTGACTGCAACCCTCTCCATGGGCGCACTCACTTTATAGAGCTGCAGTGGAGCTCTATCCACTCATTTTAATCCTTTCTTAGCACAGCACGTGTTTTTTTTTTTTATTTTATTTTTTTTATTTTTTTTGTATACCTTGGTCGAGGCTCGTATGAGAGCTAACACACAACTCACAGCAAGGAGGCATGAGACAAGAGGGGCGGGAGTGGAAGGGACAAAACATTGGGGAACAGAC